>JAHHUM010000496.1:0-75390 GCA_036173005.1 Crenichthys baileyi | reverse complement strand
TTTAACAGCCAAAACACAAAAATAAATCATTAACATTGACAAATGTAAATAAGTTTGCATATTCATTCATAATACAATACATCTAGACATATTGGCTTCACTGCTCCCTCCAGGACGCCGCACACAACAAAAAGGCATAACTGGTAACCGAACCGAACGGGTAACACTAGTTCACACAGATCACTGTGCTGCCAAGATATTTATTTTATTTTTTTAGCAGACTTCATTTATTCGGCAGCACTCAGTGTCAGTCTTTGCTTCTGTACTCATCTCATTATTCATTTTAATGTCATTAAAGTCCATTTAAGAAAATAAAATCCATAATACCTTTGTCTGAAACAAGTAAAGACATTCGTTTTTGAAAGTTGTATGAGTATTTTTCTCCACCTCCAGAGGGTACTCACATCTCAGCTAGTCTACTGAAAATTGATCTATGACTGACCAATATGCTTTTTAAAAAATAACTCATTGTTATCCATATTATTTTTTTCTCCTGTTCTGCAGTGTTCTGCTGCTGCACTGCCAGACACATGTGTTTGCAGAAAGGAAGGGAATATGTGTAAGCTGAACAGTTCAGTGATGGTGTCTGACCTCCTTTGATTCGAATAAAGTTCATGAGTTTACCTCTAGTCTTTTTAGTTAATTTACATCTGCCCTAACAAATGATTTTACTGTAAATTGGTTTGCACAGTAGACTCACCATGAAATTCAATCCCTATGCCCTTGACATCAGATTCTGAAATGTCTGTAGATGATTACTGTGTTTTTTAAATAAAAAATCTTAAACACCAGGTCAAAAAATTAAGCCCTTTGCCAAGAAGGTACAGTCATGCCCTCCTGATAATTCTCCAAGCAGCAGGAAAACGTGAGCCACCTAGTGCACGCCACAACCACCTGGTCTCTTTTAGAAGGTGAAAGTTTCAGGATGCAATCCAAAGGTAATGAAAGATGAGATGAAGTCGCTTAACTACATAAGGCATTACAAAAATTTTCAAACATCAATTGCACTTTGTGGAAAAAGAAAAGGCAAAATGAACCAACACAAATGTTCTTTAGGAAAGTGACGTGTCAGATCATGACTAATACTCAATAATTGACGTGACTAAGTCATGGAAACCATGCAAGGGTTACAGAAAATACTTTCTGGAAATTAAAGAATTAAATATTTTGAGAGGTAAAGGTATAAAGAGGGCTCTGTGAGAGCACCTACACCTTCTTTCAAGGAAAAGCAGACATGAGAAAAACAGCTTTTATTTATTATTCAATATTCCAGCCAAAATTAAAATTATTAAATATGGATGAATGCTAAATTTAGCATGTTTAATTCAATGAGTATCTAATTAACAGAAATAAAAATCACAAGACAGACCTGCTCATTGAGAAGGCTGAAAGAATACAGTCCACATAGACATGAGAGTGTCAAGTATACATTAAACTGAATGCATTCTGGAGCAGTCTGTCACTGAAGGAGTTTGCCTCTCAGTAACAGCCTCATATATAGGGTGGGAGATATTGTCCAGCAGTGATGTTATTTTTGTTACTGTGCTTGTATCTCACACATCCTGCACTATATTCATGGAGGGCATCCTAGGACTGTGTTGGCCTGATAAGGTTATCTAACCACTTCCTCTCAGCTGTAGATACGGTGCTGCTTCAACATACTACACTATAGAAGATGGCTGATGCCTTTACAGAGTCAAGAAAGGGTCTTCAGAAGCACTCCGTGGACTATGAAAGGTCTCAGTCTCCTTAGCAGGTAGAGCCTGCTCTGACCCTTCCTGTAAAGAGCATCAGTGTTGTGACTCTAGCCCAGTTTATTGTTCAGGTGAACACCCAGGTACTTATTAGAGTCCATTATCGAGATCTGGGAACAACAAGAGAGGAGGTGGGGGGAGTTTTTGTGAAACCTGGTCTTAATTGAAAAGTTAATCAATTGATGGTGCTTTTAATGATTTAAAGGAGTTTGTAACTATTGAAAGACATTTTGGAAAATATAAAAATATATCAGTTGTGTAGAAATCCACGTCGATGGTTGTCCGCTAACAATAAAGATGTGAGATCATGCAGTCCCTCAATCTCTGAGATTTACAATGAAAAAGAAAAAAGTGATAATGAAAAGAAAATATTTTTTTCATTTCAATATTTTTTCTGATAGGCTTCTTATTCAGTCAAGTATGCATGCCAGCACGATTAAGGATCGTTCTAGTAATTGTTCAGAGAACAATGTTCACTTAATTTTCTTAATGTAAGCAGATTAAAACCACTAAATAGATATTATAGAAAGGTAATATGGATAAATTTGCTGGATGTTTCAGTTTTTTTATACTGAATGGAACTCTTGTGAGATGTCTCGCAGTGCTGAAAAAGAGGAAATGCATGAAATATGATGGATTTTTACAAGAAACCTCTTCATGACACTGAATAGTGGTACCCCTGGCTCTCATGATGTTTTTCTTTGCATTTAATTCTGCCTGTGATATTTTGTGTATTTGTATGGATATTGTATTTCTGCTGTTGTTAATTTATTTGACCCTCTTTGTTTTATACACTGCTAAAAAAAATAAAGGGAACACTTAAACAACACAATATAAGTAAATCAAGTAAATCAAACTTCTGTGAAATCAAACTGTCCACTTAGGAAGCAACACTGATTGACAATCAATTTCACATGCTGTTGTTCAAATGGAATAGACAACAGGGGGAAATCTTTGGCGATTAGCAAGACACACTCAATAAAGGAGTGGTTCTGCAGGTGGGGACCACAGACCACTTCTCAGTACCTATGCTTTCTGGCTGATGTTTTGGTCACTTTTGAATGTTGGTGGAGCTTTCACACTCCTGGTAGCATGAGAAGGACTCTACAACCCACACAAGTGGCTCAGGTAGTGCAGCTCATCCAGGATGGCACATCAATGCGAGCTGTGACAAGAAGGTTTGCTGTGTCTGTCAGCGTAGGGTCCAGAGCCTGGAGGCGCTACCAGGAGACAGGCCAGTACACCAGGAGACGTGGAGGAGGCAGTAGGAGGGCAACAACCCAGCAGCAGGACCGCTACCTCCACCTTTGTGCAAGGAGGAACAGGAGGAGCACTGCCACTGCCCTGCTAAATGACCTCCAGCAGGCCACAAATGTGCATGTGTCTGCACAAACGGTTAGAAACCAACTCCATGAGGATGGTATGAGGGGCTAACATCCACAAATGGGGGTTGTGCTCACAGCCCAAAACCGTGCAGAACGCTTGGCATTTGCCAGAGGACACCAGGATTGGCAAATTCGCCACTGGCGCCCTGTGCTCTTCACAGATGAAAGCAGGTTCACACTGAGCACATGTGACAGACGTGACAGAGTCTGGAGACACCGTGGAGAACAATCTGCTGCCTGCAACATCCTTCAGCATGACCGGTTTGGCAGTGGGTCAGTAATGGTGTGGGGTGGCATTTCTTTGGAGGGCCACACGTTACGTTGCACCACAGACTGTCCAGGAGTTGGCGGATGCTTTAGTCCAGGTCTGGGAGAAGATCCCTCAGGAGACCATCCGCCGTCTCATCAGGAGCATGCCCAGGCATTGTAGGGAGGTCATACAGGCACGTGGAGGCAACACACAATACTGAGCCTCATTGTGACTTGTTTTAAGGACATTACATCAAAGTTGGATCAGCCTGTAGTGTGTTTTTCCACTTTAATTTGTGTGTGACTCCAAATCCAGGCCTCCATTGGTTAATAAATTTGATTTCTATTGATGATTTTTGTGTGATTTTGTTGTCAGCACATTCAACTTTGTACAGAACAATGAGAATATTTCATTCATTCAGATCTAGGATGTTGTATTTGAGTGTTCCCTTTATTTTTTTTTAGCAGTGTATATATTAATAAAACAAATCCACAAAAGCTTTAAGTCATACATGATGTAGAGTCAAACTATTGATGCAATATTTTAATGAAATTTGTAATTTGGAGATGTTTGGGTGTTCTGATTATTTTGAAATATAATCCAGCAGAATGACACCCAGGCCTCGGCGTCATAAGGGACCTTATTTTTTGTCTTACTGGCATAGCAATGAGTTTCTTAGTAAAAGAACAAAAACAAAACAACACGCAAAACAGTCACCGACCATAATCATTGGCATAACACTGAAAATCGTATTTATACTGCTGTCAGATTTGGTTATCGATAATGTTTTTTATTTTTATGATTTTGTCCACTGAGATATGTTCAAGGCTGGCAACACGATTATCAAACATGTTATAAACAGTCTTAAACATGGTAGAAATCGGCTTCTTGTTTGATCATTTAATTTTAAGTATATGAAGCAGTCAGTCATTGTCTATACCGCTTTTTCCATAGTGGGTTGCGGGGAAGCTGGTGCCTATCTCCAACAGTCTATGGGCAGGAGGCAGGGTACACCCTGGACAGGTTGCCATTCCATCGCAGGACAACACACAAACAATAATGCACACACTAATTCACACACCTAAAGACAATTTTAGAGTGACCAATTAACCTAACAAGCATGTCTTTGAACTGTGGGAGGAAACCGGAGTACCTGGTGAGAACCCACACATGCACGGGGAGAACATGCAAACTCCATGCAGAAAGACCCCCGGCCGGGAGTCGAATCCAGGACCTTCTTGCTGCAAGGCAACAGTGCTACTGCGCCACTGTGCTGCCCGCTTGCAGAACAACGTTTGAAAATACGATTGAATACCATGGCTGCTTAATGACACAAGCTTGTATCTGATTCCAGATTTCTATTTTGTATTAAATAAAATGTTTACTTCACTGTTTTAGAGACTCTGGATTGTATTAGTTTCAAATCTAAAATACTTGGATGGGTCAAGTTCAAATTGGATTATTATCTAAAAAAATCCTCTTCAAAGCAAATGTTTCTAAACTTTTTTTGTTTCCACAAATCTATATCCAGTACTGCTGGTTGCATGAACAGCGGCTAAAATGTTTCCTGACTCTGGTAGTACTCAACAGATGCACATACTGTATCTCATGAGATGATAAACATTAACTCTACACATGCTTTATCTTTCCCATCGTCTGTATCCGTGCAGTCACATAGAAGCCCCGAATTGATCTGTTCTTAAAGACAAAAACAACATGAGGGGAAAGTCAGATTATATCATAATAAAAGTAAAACAAATCTTCTTTAGGACTGTTTTAATTAACTAAGAGAAGCAGACTTTGCTGCCTGACTGTAGGCTAAATCAATATTTGTGCCCACTAGTGTGCAAACTGTACTATTGGGACATAACATTGCTGTCATGCACGTACACCTACACACAAAAAGAATCACACAAAACCCTCAGGAGCCCATTCAGAGTGTTACTATGGTGGAGTTTTTTGTGACAACAGATTGTTAGGGTTTAATGTGAGAGTTTGGTCAAATCTCTCTTTTAGACTTATTCTATATGAGGCAGGTTATCCTTTTATTATCTTATTGCATTGAAAACTGGACCTTAAATGTTAACAACTAGAATATGAAACATGAATTTTTTAGGATTTACATTTTTTGTTCTTGCTTTAATAAACTTGTTAACCGTCTACAGCAGGCCAGCAGGTAAGCTCATTAAGTTCAAATTTAGTTTTATTTTGCTACAGATGTTTTTGATCATTAATGTTTTAAGTTTTCTGTTGCTCATGAAGTTTGGGTCATTCAAATAGCTTGTCATGTTTTGATTTGTCATTTAAGTAATGAAGATCATCTTTCCAGGACATTGATTCAAAGATATTTTTTACAAAATGAAAGTTATTATAATGAACCTACAAGAAAAATGTGTTTTCAAATAAAGTGTTTAATAGGAACATTCAACCTTAAACCTAAAGGGGAATACATGAAATATTTGTTAGAAAAATCATATTTTTTATAACTTTGCTTGGATGGAAAAAAATCACAAACATAAAAATATTTGGATTGTAACTGAATATATATATATATATATATATATATATATATATATAATTATCATAAGCAAAAAGATACATTTTACATACATTATAAAAACATCGCAAAATTAAACAGCATTTATCACTTTTACCATTTTTAGAATGACATAACTTTTTCCTCATCTATGTTTAAAATCAATAGAAAATTAAATTTAACAACATATTTACCGGACATAGTGGGTTGCTGAGGAAAGTACTAATCTTGTTAAAGAGGTATTGGTCTCAGAAATACAGAAACATCGAAAGGATTAGAATATCATGAAAACGTTCAACATTTTTTGTCACTCATTTTAGAAAGTCAAATTCATTTATAGATTCATTTCACAAAGAGCCTGATCTTTAAAAAATTTGCTTGTACAAAACACACGCAAACCTGTTTGCGTCTGCAAAGCTGATCTACAAACAAAGTGCTCATCCGATTGCGTGTGCAAAATCAGTGGAACAGTGAGCACCAATGTTTTAGCGTGTTTACCTTCATGAATATGCAAAATATATGATAATGAACCAAATGCACAAATTTATGGGAGGGGGATATGTAAATTTTATCCCTTACCACCTGCAATGTGATCTCTCAAACCTGAAATGGATTGTGGTCCTGTTCTTGCTTCTAGATCTATCACGTTTGAAATGCTGATACTAACTGGGATGCAAAAATGTCTGAGTGTAGGGCAGTTCTGTATTGACTAGACACACCTGTCCACACTGTAACACCACCACCACCAAAGGCTCATCTGTGACAACAGTGCCTGATGCATAGCGCTCTCCCTGATGTCTCCAACACCGTTGGCGGCCATTATTTCTGCTCAATGTGAATCGACTGTTAACAGTCATGAGGCCCACTGGTCTCCCGTCCAGCGTAAATGCTCCCTGGCCCATGCAAGACGACGATGCCTGCACCTGGTTGTGTGTTCAGGTACTCTTGCAGGAGGTATAGCCTGCAGACCAAGCTGATGAAAACAGTTTTAATTGGTCTGACACCGCACTTCTTTTTTTTTTTTTTTTACATTTTATTCATTGAAATTTTCAAACAAGGTATTACACGTTAGAGTCAGTACAATTATCATTAGGTATTAAACCCCCCACCCTCACACTCCCTCCCCATGGACAAGAGCGGCTGATAGTAATAATCTTACAAAAACCGTAATAACCCATACTCACTTCCATACAAAGTGCGCTATAGAAGTAAAACAAGACATGGAGATCTCTAAGGCTATATCATTCCATATATAATGTTACGTTACACCCAACCTTTTAGGCTGTTTATTCAGACATTAAGTGGATTCCTAAATCAGTCCCCATTTCAATTCTGACCTTGGACGTCAACCTATAGGAGCAGCTCTGTTTTGTAAGGTTACAAAACCTCCCCAGCATTTATCAAACATTGATTTTTTACCATAAGATTAAACAATCTTTTCTGATGGCAGGTATGATGACAGCTCTTTAAGCCACAGAGAAACATGAGGGGGACCTCGTTCTTCCAATTGAAAGCTATACATTTGTTGTCTACAATAAGGACTAATCTGATGAAGCGAGTCTTGACTCTCATATTTCCTGGTAAGACCGACAGGTCCCCCAATACCATCAGCCGCGGGTTGGCTGTGATTTCCACCCCCACAATATTTTTAACAGTGTCTAAGATAGATCTCCAGTACTGCTCCAAACATCTGCATGTCCAGAACATGTGGAGAAGAGATCCCGTTTCAGTCTTACACCTAGGGCAGTATTCAGAGTAGTTACTACTTATCTTATGAAGACGGTGAGGCGTAAAGTAAACCCTATGTATAAGGTTGAACTGTAGTAATTTGTGTCGGCTGTCATCGGAGAATGATTGAGAACTACTATAAATCTCCTTCCATTCAAAGTCCTTGAAGGCAGAGTCAGTGTCAGTTTCCAATTTAAATTTAGCATCGAGTGCTTTATTTTCTGCCAGGCTAAATAGTGTGTTATAAGCATAGGATAAGAAGACTTTAGAGTTATGCTGTCTCGTATCATACTGTCTACCTCAAAATCTTCTAGGGGACAAGTTTCCGACCCTGCTGTACAATAATAAAATCTCTGACTTGCAGGTATTTAAAAAAATGTGCAGAGGGGAGCCCGAAAGAGAGCCTCAGTTGCTCAAAGGAACTTTAATTATTGTGCTCGTATAAATGTCCAAAAGTACATATGCCTCTGTTGTACCAGTCTCTTGTGATGCCATCTCTCAGTGCCCCAAGTAAAGTCGGATTAAAGTAGAATGGCGTGGAACCATACAGTGTGCGGACACTATGTAACTTTGCTGTAATTTCGTTCCAGATTTTTAACGTAAGATTTATCATTGGATTTGGGGTTAGAGTTTTTTGTTTATAAGAGTAAATATATGGAATGCTAAACAATACTTATATTGTGTGGGATTGTTCGGTCCGTTTCCAAGCTGAGGGTGCTCCAGGTCTTTAATCCACACCCAGATGGCTTTCTCCAGCCTGGTAGCTATGACCTTGGTAAATACCTTATATTCTGATGAGAAGAGGACTATGGGTCAGTATGAAGAACATAACTGTGGATCCTTGCCTGGTTTTAACAGGAGAGTAATCAGAGCCTATTCTAAAGTTTTAGGTAATTGATGTATTTCAAGTGAGGCTTTGAGCATATCCATTAGCAGCGTTATTAGAGTAGATGTAAATGCTTTATAGAAGTCTATCGGAAACCAATCTGGCCCAGGCGATTTCCCTGCTGAGAGCTTACCAGTTGCATTCAGAACCTCCTTTTTAGTAATATCTGCCTCTAGGCTCTCCCATACCCCAAACCCCACCACCGGGACTGCCACCGCCTCTAAGAAATTAATAATTCTGCGAGTGTCAACCCCCTGGGAGGAATACAAATCAGTGTAAAAGTACTTTAAAATATCATTGAAACGTTTGGGTCATGGACTATTGTGACATCATCTCTGGTCTTAACTGAGGGGATGCATCCAAAGTTTTCCTCTCGTTGGATCTGCCAGGCTAATAATTTACCACATTTATCTTGATGTAGTGCTGTTGTTTCATTCTAGCCATGGCATTCTCAATTACCCAACCCGTTAGCAGTTTATATTTTGTCTTTTTGATATTTAAACGGTCAAAAGTTGTTTCATTATGAGTTTAAGAGGGCTCCTTTTCAAGATTTCTAATCTCTGATTCAAGTGTTTTGGTTTGCAGTGTGTATTGTTTTTTTCATGATTTATAGCTTATAGTCTCACCTCTTACGTAGGCTTTTAAGGATTCCCACACAGCCATTGGTGAGGCGGTCCCCCTGTTAATGCTAATAAAACTATCCATTTTGTTATTAATGAGTTTAACATAATCTGTGTCATTAAGTAGGTGTGTGGAGAATCGCCAATATCTGCAACTATTAGTAGCCTCCTTTTGAGCCATCTGAAGCATGAGAGGGTCATGGTCTGAGTGAGTAATCGCTAAATACTCACATGAGGATATAAGATAGAGTCTGTCAACGTGAGTAAAAAAGATCGATTCTAGAATAGCTTTAATGGGCGTGTGAATAGAATGAATAGTCACGGGCTGATTTATGTTTTTCTCTCCAGACATCTACAAGTTTAAAATCTGATATTTCTCTTTTGAGAGTCTTAGCTGCTTGAGACAGAGTTTTGGGGTTAGAAGATGATCGAACCCTGGATGGATCTAAAACTAAATCTGTACCACCACCTATGTGAAGCTCACTAGCAAGACACATTAGTGTGAAAAACAGGCTTTGGAAAAACTGAGGGCAGTCGTAGTTTGGGCCATAAATATTAACAATTATGATAGAATTACCAGCTAGAGAGCCTTTAAGTATCAGATATCTACCCTGTTTGTCTTTCTTAACATTATCTACTTGTTGGGGAAATTTTTTACCTATCAATGTAGCGAAACCTCGCGATTGGAATGTGAAGGAGAAGTAAAAGGTCTGCCCTGCCAGTGGCTGCTCAGCCTCTGTCAGATGAGTCTCCTGTAGTAAGGCGATATCTATTTTATGATTGCCGAGGAAGTTAAGAACCTTTCTACGTTTCAACAAGTTATTAATACCATTAGTGTTCCATGTCGAATACTTAATAGCTGCGGCTGTCATTTTCTTAATTGATTTCTCCCATATAATGACACAAAATCCAGAAACAGTTAGGGCAAGAAGTCCAGGCCATTATCTAATTTATGAAATATATTCCTATGTCTTGTATGCCACGTAAGAGTGTAAAAGGGAATAACCAAAAGAGAGTGAACGGGAAATAAATCATACAAAACCCCATTTTCCCCGCTCCTGTTCCACTTATCCCCCCAACTGAGGAAGCGCAGAACCCCTAATCTTCCTGACCTTTTTTTATGCAGCTGTTGCCTATATAGGTGCATCATTAAATGGTGCCCATCCTCCAAGAAATTAAGTAATGTATCAGTCATTAAGCCAATATCCCACCACAAAATAGCGATTATTTAAAGTAAGGAAACCATAGGAGCACACTTTACTATGGAACAGTTCCCTAAAACAAAACTGGTAAAGAACCTGAAGTTGCATAAACATATAAAGCCAGTAAGCCAAAAGCTTGTAATTAACAACCCCTTTAGTTATTAAACTATTATTGGTAACTGGACAAACCGTCCTCTGGTCCTGTAAGTCATTAACATCTGTAATAAAAACAAGAAATAATGCTTACAATGCCGAGCCATCCTCGTAGTCGTACTCGTACTCATACTCGTACTCGTCGTCTTCCGCTTTATCCGGACCAGGTTGCGGGGGCAGCAGACTCAGCAGGCACCCAGAGGTCCCTCTCCCCAGACACCTCCTCCAGCTCCTCCGGGGGGAGCCCAAGGCGTTCCCAGGCCAGCCGAGAGACATAGTCCTCCAGCGTGTCCTGGGCCGTCCCCTGGGCCTCCTCCCGGTGGGACGTGCCTGGAACACCTCCCGAGGAAGCCATCCAGGAGGCATCCGGTATAGATGCCCGAGCCACCTCAACTGGCACCTCTCGATGTGGAGGAGCAGCGGCTCTACTCCGAGCCCCTCCCGAATGGCCGAGCTCCTCACCCCATCTCTAAGGGAGTGCCCGGCCACCCTACGGAGGAAGCTCATTTCAGCCGCTTGTATCCGGGATCTCGTTCTTTCGGTCATGACCCAAAGTTCATGGCCATAGGTGAGGGTAGGAATGTAGACCGACCGGTAAATCAAGAGCTTCGCTTTTCGGCTCAGCTCTCTCTTCACCACAACAGACCGGCACAGTGCCCTCATTACTGCGGCAGCCGCACCGATCCGTCTGTCGATCTCCCGCTCCATTCTTCCCTCACTCGTGAACAAGACCCCGAGATACTTGAACTCCTCCACTTGAGGCAGGAACTCCCCTCCAAACTGAAGAGGACAAGCCACCCTTTTCCGGTCGAGTACCATGGCCTCTGACTTGGAGGAGCTGATCTTCATCCCAGCCGCTTCACACTCAGCTGCAAACCGCCCCAGCGCATGCTGTAGGTCTTGGCTAGAGGGGGCCAGCAGGACCACGTCATCTGCAAAAAGAAGAGACGAAATCCATTGGTCCCCAAACCAGACCCCCTAAGGCCCTTGGCTGCGTCTAGAAATCCTGTCCATAAAAGTTATGAACAGGACCGGTGATAAAGGACAGCCCTGCCGGAGTCCAACATGCATCGGGAACAGGTCCGACTTAGTGCCGGCAATGCGGACCAAACTCCTGCTCCGCTCGTACAGGGACCGGATGGCCCCTAATAAAGGGCCCCCGATTCCATACTCCTGGAGCACGCCCCACAAGGCATCACGAGGGACACAGTCGAATGCTTTCTCCAAGTCCACACAACACATGTGAACCAGTTGGGCAAACTCCCATGAACCCTTGAGTACCCTGTAGAGGCTGTAGAGCTGGTCCAGTGTTCCACACTGCTCCTCTTGAAGCCGAGGTTCGACTATCGGCCAGACTCTCCTCTCCAATACCCTGGCGTAGGCCTTACCAGGGAGGCTGAGGAGTGTGATCCCCCTGTAGTTGGAACACACCCTCCGGTCCCTCTTCTTATGAAGTGGGACCACCACCCAAGTCTGCCAGTCCAGAGGCACTGTCCCCGACTGCCACGCAATGTTGAAGAGCCGTGTCAACCATGACAGCCCCACAACATCCAAAGATTTGAGGTACTCAGGGTGGATCTCATCCACCCCCGAAGCCTTGCCACCGCGGAGCTTTTTAACCACCTCGGTGACTTCAGCCTGGGTGATGAAAGAGTCCAACCCCGAGTCCCCAGCCTTCTGTTTCCACCAGGGAATGCGTGATGGCAGGATTAAGGAATCCTCGAAGTACTCCTTCCACCGCCCTATAATGTCCCCAGTCAAGGTCAGCAGCCTCCCACCCCACTATAAACAGTGTTGGCGAAGCACTGCTTCTCCCTCCTGAGGCGCCGGACGGTTTGCCAGAATCGCTTCGAGGCCAACCGGTAGTCCTTCTCCACGGCCTCACCGAACTCCTCCCAGGCCCAAGTTTTTGCCTCTGCCACAGCCCGGGCTGCAGCACACTTGGCCTCACGGTACCCCTCAGCCGCCTCAGGAGTCCCACAAGCCAACCACAGCCGATAGGACTCCTACTTCAGCTTGACAGCATCCCTTACTGCCGGTGTCCACCACCGGGTTCTGGGATTGCCGCCGCGACAGGCACCGCAGACCTTACGGCCGCAGCTACGGGCAGCAGCCTCGACAATAGATGCGGAGAACATGGTCCACTCGAACTCTATGTCTCCAACATCCCCCGGAATCTGGCCGAAGCTCTCCCGGAGGTGGGAGTTGAATACATCCCTGGCCGAGGGCTCCACCAGGCGTTCCCAGCAGACCCTCACTATGCGCTTGGGCCTGCCAAGTCTGTCCGGCTTTATCCACCTCCAACGGATCCAACTCACCACCAGGTGGTGATCAGTGGACAGCTCAGCCCCTCTCTTCACCCGAGTGTCCAAAACATGCGGCCGAAGATCTGATGATACGACAACAAAGTCGATCATTGACCTCCTGCCTAGGGTGTCCTGATGTCAAGTGCACTGATGGACACCCTTATGCTTGAACATGGTGTTCATTATGGATAATCCGTGACTAGCACAGAAGTCCAATAACAAAACACCACTCGGATTCAGATCGGGGAGGCCATTCCTCCCGATCACGCCTCTCCAGGTGTCACTGTCGTTTCCCACGTGGGCGTTGAAGTCCCCCAGCAGAATAATGGAGTCCCCGGGAGGGGCACTATCCAGCACCTCCGACAGGGACACCAAGAAAGCCGGGTACTGCGCACTACTGCTCGGCCCGTAGGCCAGAACGACAGTCAGAGACCTATCCCCAACCCGAAGGCGCAGGGATGTGACCCTCTCATCCACTGGGGTAAACCCCAACACGAGACGGCTGAGCTGGGGGGCAACAAGCAAACCCACAGCACCCTGCCGCCTATCCCCGTGGGTAGCATCCGGGGATCGGGCGGCCGAGGTCTCCACCTTCGTCCGCCACCCAATCCTCTTTGCACCGGTCCCTCACGGTTCCCCCTGCAGGTGGTGGGCCCACTGGGGGATGGCCTCGCGTCTCTCATTCGGGCTTGGCCCGGCAACCCGGCCACCAGGCGCTCTCCGGCGAGTCCCGACCCCAGGCCTGGCTCCAGGGTGGGACCCCGGCTCCGCCGTACCGGGCAACGTCACGTGCCTCGATATTCTAGTCCTCATGAAGGATTCTTGAGCCATCCTATAATGGACTTACAAACAGCACCATCAACTCTGTAGTCAGAGGAGAAGGAGAAAGTGAAAATGCTATGTGTACCTGGTAGTTTGCTCGTTACCTTAGTTATTTTACCTGAATATTGCTCTACTTTAGCAAGGTGAACAGAATAATATAAACACACCCTGTGCGTAAAAGGGGGGAAAGCAAAGTTCTCACCATCATACATACACAATTGGCTGACTAAATTCAAATTCTTCTTATTCCACAAAAGTATTTTTAATGGAGTCCGTCTACCTCCAGTGAGGAACGTTTAAAGATCACTGAAAATCAAGTCAATGTAGTGAAAAATTGAAAATGAGATTTAGAGCAAGATGATATCAGAGTGATGTAGTAAGGACAACTGTCTGTACTTGTTTGTCAGAGGAGGATCGTATTAACTAGCAGTTATAGTGTAACAGAACACATTTGGCTTTTTAAACATTATATACATATAAGTATGATTTAAAGCACAGAAGCACCCCTTAGTAATTGACTTACATCTGTGATCGCGATCTGAAAAAGCAAGTTCGAACAGTGTCCCAGATTTGGGGGGTCCAGGCAGTTTATCCCTGGAAGCAGCACTCCCGTGTTGGAGCCAATTTATCTTTTTCTAACTGAGGGAAAGGTTCAGCAGCTGATTGGCAGTGTGCAGTAACATTTGGGGGATGTTTGCGCTAGTGGCTCTGTAGTCAGTACAGTTTGTACAACCCTGTTCAAATTCCTGGATTTTGAGATGAAAAAATGGAGGCAATGATAAATCATTCGCTTTTTCTTCTATATGATTGTGCAAACAATGTATTAGTTTATAGATGTGCACACCTAAGCAACCAAGTTATAGCAGCTTTTTAAAATATGGCAAGATTTTTCCCCCTTACGGATGAACTTTTTTTTATGGTAGATTGTACCAGAAATCTGCATTTTTAAGCTAAAAGTCAAGAATGATTTGTCATTATCTTATTATTTCAGATCTCAAAAACCAGGATTTTTACCAAGTACGCTTTTGAGAGTCACTGTACAGCTGGAGGAATCTCCAGTCACTCCATTATCTCCTTTGCCATGCCATTAAAAGGACTTTAAACCATGGTTTTGAAACTGTAGTGTTTTAAACCTTGGTAAATGTTAATATTCGTAACAGGCCCATGCCTAGTCAGGAAATTGAATGTGCTTACATTTGCAAAGCATTTTATTTTCATTAAATCCAGCTGCATTTAGTTTAAGCCTTATAAATGACATCCAGTTTCTAATGCCACAAATGAAGGTTCACAAAGGAGCAAGATTTTTGTATTATTTGTTACAGACCTATAATAAATATCCATCACGTTTCTTTCAGGTGTCCACTTGCGTAACATGGAGAGCTTCATCCAATCTGTGCAGCAGGTTGAAGACTCCAACCCTGGTCTCTCACCCCTGGCTCTGGTTAGAGCTTTGAGAAGGACTGCTGGCCATGACGATCTAATGACCATCCATTTCTTGGGTGCGTCATATAACCTCAGTGACACAGAGGGTTTAGAGGGATCAATTCTAAATGCAACATCCTTCAGCTTTTTTGATAAGGCTATCCACCACATTGTAACTGACCAAGGCGAGGAGCGGGGGGTGGTCCTCGCTCCAGACGGCACCACGGTCGCTCTTGCACCCCTACTTTTAGGGATTGAATCAGGACTAAAAGCCAAAATGGAGGGAACGCAAGCTCTTGAGATCTTCCCTCTAACCCTTGGTAGGACGATGGGGCTATCATTCCTCAGCCACCAGGACATTCCACCATCTCTCCGTCTGGGTCCCAACGGGTGCTGGGACAATGTGGAGCAGCCAAAGGTATTTAGACTATCTCGGCCCGCTACTCTGGCCACGGATGCCGTTATCAACGGTGGTATGGATGGAGTTATACTGGGCATGCACCTCAGCAGCTTACCAGCATCTCAGCAGCCCCAGGCCCTCAGTGAGATCTTAGGAGGATACTATAATTTCACTTTGACTGAGAAACAAGGCATTGATGTTGTGACCAGCCACATAAGCCCGAGGAGAAGGGAGCTTTCAAGATCACTTCTGGAGCCACTTGATCTTCACAATGCAGTGATGACAACACTAGCATTGGTCTGGAAGCTGGAGAACACAGAATGGATTTCTTATGACACTGGTTTGGGCAAGGTGGTGCAGGATGGACTGCAGACATTTAGGCACAAATACTTGGGTGAGAAATTCCATTATGTAAGAGGTGTTTAGGCTCAAACTAGAGCTGCAAATAGTAATTTTGTTAGATGGTACAATGATTTTAGATTTCAAACTGAACTGTTAGAATTTCAAAATTACTTTGCCACTCTTTTAACTTTGTTGTTTCTTTTAGATTTTGAAATGTCATCTGCTGACATTTCAATACATTTAGGAAATTAGTTATACTGCAAAAGTTGTCATATTACTTGAACTTTTTTTGTAACATTTTGTCATGTTACAACCACTGCCTTCAATGTATTTTGGGGGATTTTATGTGAACAACACAGCAAAGTGCGTCATTATGAAGCGTGTTGCAGGCATGGATTTCTATTCAGCCTGAGTTGTGATCCAGTCTTTATATATGCATTTTAAAGGTGAACAAAGATAACCTTCTGGTGGTGACAAAAGACTTGGGACTGGGAAGGGAGGTTGACCTTCCAGCAGGACAGCATTCTCAAATATACAGTTACAGCTACAAAAAAGTGGTTTAGTTCCAAACATATTCATGTCTTACAACCATAAATCCAATTGAGATTCTCTTGAAGGACTTGAAAGAAAAAGAGGAGAAAATGTTGGTCAGTAGATGTGCAAAGCTGGTAGACACCTATCCCAAAAACACAGCTGTAGTTGCAGGGAATTGTAATGCTAGACGGTACAGAAAATATTTGCATTCGACAATTTTTAGATTTTATTTGAACAATGTTTTTTTAATTTATTTTTTAATTTTTATTGATTTTCATAACTTTATATAAACATCAACAAAAGTAAACAAACACAACCCACCCCAAATCAACAAGGAGCACTACAGTGTCCACCTAAATTATTAATTACAGACTCTGTAAGAAAGATAGCAATGGGTCCCAGATCCTTCGGAATCTGTCCGACTTCTGATGAAGATCATGAGTCAGTTTTTCGACTGGGACAATAGCAGAAATTTGCGATATCCACATATCAACTGTGGGGGCCTGTGGTGCTGACCATCTCAATAGTATAAATTTCTTGGCCAGGAATAAGAGAATTACAACCAAATGTTTAGTATCTGCACTAAGTAGAGTGTCTGAAGCATGATTAAAAAGACAGGAGGGAGTTAGTGAGAACCGTTTACCAATGATCTCTTGTATCATCAGATGAACCGCTTTCCAGATAATTTGAATACAATTGCAAGACCAAAACAAATGAATAAATGTGCCCCTATGTTTTTTGGATTTATATCAAAGATCCGAAGCATCAGGAAACATCCTCCGAAGGCGAACAGGTGTATAATAAGTTCGGTAGAAAAATTTAAAGTTCTGCTCATGTATAGAGACCGAGGTGCAGATGGGGAAGACCCCATTACAGATTTCCTCCGAATCTGGTAGATCAAACGTCAGCCCTAGGTCATGCTCCCACACCAGCTTCACAGCATCATAACCTGAGGAGTCAGAGCCAGATAATAAACTATATATCTTAGAGATAAGTCCTTTAGGAGATTTGGTCATGACAATTACATTCCCTAACTCTGACAATTTTGTGCGCAATTGTCCTGTCCTCCAGAAAGAGCTCACAAAATGACGAATCTGTAGGTATTTATAAATAATCTCTATTAGAAATGTTGAAATTGGCTTTAATTTGTTCAAAGGATTTAACAGAGTCAGAGTCCAGTATTTCCATAATATTTGACAGTCCCTTTGATGACCACTCAGACAAACCAATCCTCTAATCTGTGCTGGTAAATCTGGATTCAAAGTTAACGATGACCAAGAAGAGAGGGTGGGGGAGATACTAAGATATTTCCTCACATCTCGCCAGACCAGCAAAGTATTATAAACAATGAAGTTGTTTCTGAGATGGGCTATTTGATCTATGCCACTTATAAAGAAAAGAGAATTAAGTTTGCTGGGGAGACAAGATTGGGATTCCAGATCCAACCACACAGAGCTCTTTCCATCCATAAACCGTTTTGAAATGATTTTAAGTTGTGCCGACCAATAATAAATAGGGAAGGTAACGACGGACCTCCAAGATGTTTTGGCTTAGTTAATATAGAAAAGTTGACTCTTGGGTGTTTGTTGTTCCAGGCAAAGCGAGATAAATGAGAATTTAGTGATTTGAAGTGTGCAGAGGATAAATAGCAGGAAAGATTTGGATATAGGTAATTTAGTCGCGGGAGAATGTTCATTTTTATAGCATTGATTCTCCCTAAGAAAGAAGTTGGCAGGGGAGCCCATTTTATTAAATCATTTTTTATCTTCTGAATTAAAGGTGAGTAATTAGTTCCAAAAAGATTATTCGGATCAGGTGTAACAAAAATCGAACAATGTTTTTAATGGTATTTTTTTCCTTCTATTTTACAATAATGTACTACTTTGTGCTGGTCTGTAACATGAGTGATAGTAAAATGCAGATTGTTACTGTAACCTGGCAAAATGAAAATAGAAATGTCATTAAAAGGATAAAAAAATACTTGACATATCTATAAATTGTTTTGGTTTCCTCCTGAATGCAGATTGCCCTCAGATCATCCCTCGCTGCCAGTGGGGAGCGAAAGCTTACCGGGATACACCAATTCCACTCTCTCTGCCCCTTCAGTTTCTCTACGTTCATCATACCTACGAGCCTTCTTCGCCCTGTTTATCCTTCTCAAGCTGCTCCCGTGACATGAGGTCCATGCAGCGTTTTCACCAAGAAGATCGTGAATGGACTGACATTGGATATAGGTAATCAGAATTACATGACACCCAGGTTACCTGGCTACCCCCTGCTAATTAGTTTCACTTATTCCCTCAGTTTGCTGCAGCCTGGTCCACACCTGTTACAGGTTTCCTCTGATTACCTGCCTCCCTGTCTCATTGGTCCATTCTCCACTTCCCTCAGCTTATAAGCTCTCTAGTTTTCATTGTTCCCCGCTGGTTCCTTACGTTATCAACCCTTGCTATCTTCCAGAGTTTCTCCTTGTGGTTTGTTTTCTGTTTTGACTCCTGAACTTGTGCTTTTGGATAACCTACTTGTACTCTGCCTGCCTGCCTTCTGTAAGTCCACCTTCAGTTAAATTATTAAACTTCATCTACTCACTGCATCCCGGTCCTGCCTCCAAACCCTCAACACTGACATTTTCCAGGTCCACAAAACACATGTGGACCGGCTGGGCAAACTCCCATGAACCCTCGAGTACCCTGTAGAGCAGGGATGTCAAACTCCAGTCCTGGAGGGCCGGTGTCCTCAAACTTTTACATGTGTCCACCTGAATCTATGGCCGAATTACCTCCTCAGTATGCAGTCAAGTTCTCCAGAATCCTGCTAATGACCTAATTATTAGATTCAGGTGTGTTGAAGCAGAGACACAGCTAAAGGTTACAGGACACTGGCCCTCGAGGACTGGAGTTTGACACCTGTTCTGTAGAGGGTATAGAGCTGGTCCAGTGTTCCACGGACGGGACGAAAACCACACTGCTCCTCCTGAAGCCGAGGTTTGACTATCGGCCAGACTCTCCTCTCCAATACCCTGGTGTAGGCCTTACCACGGAGGATGAGGAGTGTGATCCCCCTGTAGTTGGAACACACCCTCCGGTCACCCTTCTTATGAAGGGGGACCACCACCCCGGTCTGCCAGTCCAGAGGCACTGTCCCCGACTGCCACAGAACGTTGAAGAGGTGTGTCAACCATGACAGCCCCACAACATCCAGTGACTTAAGGTACTCAGGGTACTTATCCACCCAGAAGCCCTGCCACCTTGGTGACTTCAGCCTGGATGTTGAAAGAGTCCAACCCCGAGTCCCCAGCCTCTGCTTCCACCAGGGAATGCGTGATGCCAAGATTGAGGAGACATTGCCTGCTTCACTTTTGACCAGCAATGTTCCATGTTATCTCCATGAGTCAACAATAGCTTTCATTGATGTATGCTAATACTATAAAAGCCTTAGAGATATTTTGTTTTTGTTTTAAGATTTTTGTTTTACAATGTAAAAATAATCTCCATCCAGAGCAATGCTACCTGTCTACAGTGCCATGTAAAACAAAGCTATAAGAAGTCAGATGTGTAGTTATTTTTACAAGCCATGTAGGGGACAAAGCACAAATATGGTAAGTGAAGCTCTTTTCTGCAATTAGATATTTCTTTTTGCTGGTCTATCATTAATAGACTGAAGACTGTGGTTGTAATGTGACAAGATTTTTAAAAGTTTCAAATACTTTTTCAAGTTAAGGTAAGTAAGTTTCTGTTTTTACATCAGAATTGGCTTTGTAAGAAATTTTATTGCTTGCACGAACCTATACGAACATATAGGATCCTGCTGCTAAAATTGCATCATACTTCACGTCATAATTTTTAATATATTGAATCGTTAATTTTAAATTGAAGTACTGTATGTTATGTGATATTTTTATTTTCAGCTTCGTCGTTGGATCTGATGGTTACATCTACGAAGGAAGGGGTTGGAACCACATTGGCAGACACACCAGGGGACACAATGCCATCGGCTACGGTGTGTCAATCATTGGAAACTATACAGCCAAACTTCCATCTCGCCATGCCATGGACCTGTTGCGTTTTCAACTGGTGCTCTGTGCTGTGAATGGAGGAGGTCTCACAAGCAACTTTACTATCCAAGGCCACAGACAGGTGGTGAACTACACCTCTTGTCCTGGGGATGCCTTGTTTTCAGAAATAAGAAGCTGGGAACATTTTGGGGAATAACAGGAATGGCAGCCATTGTTGTTTTGCGATTTCTAAACATCATCTTGGTTCCCGATTTGTTTTGATTACTGTGAATTCGATAATTTATCCATCATAGAGGGCTCAATTGAAAGCCCTCTATATTTCTAATACAATTTACACCAGAAACGATGCTGAAACGATGGAAGAAGGAAGAAACTGTTATCTTGAACATGTAAAACCATACTGCGTCAAAGTCGTCAAATATTAAGAAACGTGATTGTCTATCAAAGACTCTTTGGCATTTTCACGATTTATTGGGTCATGTTGAATCACAGTTAACAATAATCATGCTTTAAATTAAAGATACAGTTTGGCTTTTTCTATCCAAAAAAATACCAAAGTAACAAATTACTTAAACTAAGTAATGGAGCATAGAAAGGAAAATGTTCTCTATGTAATTTTAAAACCGTGTTATTTTCCAGATGTAGAAGAATAAAGGAAAAGTCCACAACTGTTGACTTTTTGAGACCTGTCTGGTTTACTTATCATCTAACCAACAAAGTTTATTAAAACACTGACTCAACATGTTAAATTGCACCTCTGCTTACTGCAGCAGTTCATAAAAATAATAAGCTACAAGAAGTTATATTAATGTAAGCACACATTTGTCTAAAGGACAAGGATACAATGAGGAGTATCTCCTCATTGTATGATTTTTTTTTACAAATTTAAAAAAGCAAGAAGGTTCTCTATGTTCTCAGATTAAGATTTACATAGATCACTTGAATGAGTACAATTAAACATTTCAACTAATAACTATATATACATCTATATATATATAGATGTATATATACATACACGTATATATAAAACCACCCTTATTATGATAAACGTCCTCAGTTTGAAAAAGAATTGCCTGAATAAAATCCAGCTGCTGGCCAGGATCTAGATAACACCTTGGTTAAGTCCAGATACAGAAGGCAGTCCGTTTGTGACCTCTGATCTATGGGATAAGAGAGCAATTTGACCCAGTCTGAAATCATTATGAAACCCGTGGGTGGAATTAAATGCATATGTGTTAAAGGTCATATTTGGGATGTTTGTATAAATTACAGTGATGGAGGCATGTTTATGTGGTTGGTAGGGCCTGGCTTTAGCCAGGATATTACATACCTCATGGTACTGAGTGAATCAACTAAACAGGAAACATCTGATTTTCCAGAAACAGAAAGGAAAAAAGTTCAAGGATGTCAGAACCAAAAGTGAAAGAAGAGAGATATTTTATGCTGCCTTGAAGTGAGTAGATAAGCAAAACTGCACAGACAGACTTGCTTTAAGTCTGAGATACTTCCACATTGTCAGAAAACATAGGATTTGAGAATCAAGAGTGTCCGTTATGCTTTCAGTTTTAAATGCTTGGCCTGGTGGAAAACGTTGTCAGGAACCTTCCATCGGGCAAACAGCTGTTATTTTTTTTTACCTCTTAACATTTATTTGAAAATACTGAACTGTCTTAGAAGGACCTTTGAGTCCTTTTCAAAGGTTTTGGCACTCTAACCTAAATATTATTTATACAAGCACAGCCATAGGCCTTGTTAGACCTGACAATTCAGGGCTGAAGGCATCTCAGGGAGACATGTAAAATATTTATCTACTTGGGGGTTGGCGGCGGGGTACAGTATGTGACCCATGAACGGAGGCATTAGTCTGTGCCGTAGGCTTTTGCTGGTTCAAGTACTGCCTTGTTGTCGTTTAATGCATATCCTCCACCCTATTTCCTATCAACTCACTTTCAAAAACTGTGAATAATAAAAATAAATAAGATTAGTGCCAAATGTTTATTTTTTAAAATTTTGATCATGATAACTGACAACTAATGAAAACCCCAAATTCATTTTTTCAGAAAATTTGAATATTACTTAAGATCAATACAAAAAAAGGATTTTTAGAAATGCCGGCCAACTGAAAAGTATGAACTTGAAAAGTATGAGCATTGCAGCAATGCAGCGTGGCATGGAGTCGATCAGTCTGTGGCACTGCTCAGGTGTTATGAGAGCCCAGGTTGCTCTGATAGTGGCCTTCAGCTCTTCTGATTTGTTGGGTCTGGCATATTGCATCTTCCTCTTCACAATATCCCATAGATTTTCTATTGGGTTAAGGTCAGGTGAGTTTGCTGGCTAATTAAGAACAGGGATACCATGGTCCTTAAACCAGATACTGGTAGAATGAGGTAAAATCTATTTAAAGTCAGCATCTGAGATGGTGTCAAAGGCCAGGGAGACGAGATGGGCTTTAAGAAGGGATTTAAAAACAGACAGGGAAGAGGCCTTAGGAGCTGCTACAGTAAAAGCATGGTCTCCTCATCACCTGACCTGAGGGAACCAGAGGGTGTGTAGGGATTTAGCAGCTCAGACAGGTAGGGCAGGACATGGTCATTGCTTTAAAAGCAAATAAAATCATTTTTTTTACATTAATCCTAAACTATACACACAACCAGTGCAGACAGGGTAAAATAAAAGAATTGAGGTTAAACATTTATATGCAAGTTAAAAGATGTTGAGCAGCCTTCTGTACCCTCTGAAGCTGAGAAATAGAGGAATCACTGATTCCTTTATAAAGTGTGCTATAGTGATCCAGCCGAGTGGTTAAAAAGGCATGGATTACTGTTGGCTGCTGAATAAGAATTGGCTTTACTTTAGCCAGCTGCCTCAAATAGAAAAAAACTGGATTTAACAACTGCTCTGATTTCATTGTCTGACTTTAGTCCAGCATTCACTTTCATTCCTAGGTTTGTATCAGTTCGTCTGATGTACTGGGTCAAGGAACCAACATCTACGTGAGAGTCTTAGTAGAGCTTCTAAAGACCATCACTTCAGTCTTCTTCTCTTTGAGCTTCAAAAGGTTTTAACGTCATCCAGCCAACAAAACAGAGGGCTCAAGGAGTTGCAGTCATTTTTCTTTAGCAGGACATGTATCTGGGTATCATCTGTGTAACAATGAAAGAAAATCCCCTATTGTCTAAAAAGGGGGTCTTAATTTGAGCCCTGCAGGACCCAAAGCAAGAGAGGAGCAGAGGAAAACCCATGGTCACCCAGGCAGAAGCAGAAAGTATGCTTGGCTGAGTAGGACCTTAACCAGTCTAGAGCGGTATCGCTGATTCTCTTCCACTGCTCCAAAAAAGAAAGTAAAATCCTATGATCTACCGTGTCAAAAAATTAAAAGCATGAGGACAACACAGTGACCAGAGTCAGTTGCTAAATATGTCAAAAACTTTAAAACGGGCTGATTCTGTACTGTGTAAATATTAAAAACCAGAATAAAACCTCTAAAATGTCTCAAGTATACCATTAACTGGTTGTTGAATATTTTCTCAAGGATTTTTGTAAGGAATGGGAGTTTACAAATTGCTCTACAGTTCTTCAGTTTTGCCTCTTATAACAGAGTATTAGGCTCACTTTTTCACTCGTAGTTTACCTGTTAGAAGCTGAAATGATGTGGAAAACAAAAAGGTGAAAATGAAACTGGCGCAAAGACCAGCAGCAGCCATGTCTTCTGTAATTGAATTACCGGTAGTTGCTTCATAATAAAACATTCGCCCACTTTAATGATCATGTGGAAACACACACAGGCTATCCCGATGCATACGAACCATGCTTGGAAACAACACCTTTTTTAGCATTTCGCCCTTTAAAATATCACCACTTTATTCTCAACACAATATTTTGACTTTAAACACGAAACACGACTTTCCTCAACATTTTCCTTTGTTCTTGAAATCAAATTCCAAACTTTCTCTAAATGTCTACTTTATTCCGAGACAAAGAGGAAAATTTAAACAACCTATAAAGTTGTTTTTCCCAAGAGACCTTAATACTCCTTTGTACCCTCTGAAATGTATGACATGATATAAACGTTGCTTGAAAATAATTTGATTTTTAACGTGTTCTAGCTTCATGAAGACATTCAAATATCATACAGGATGAGGGAGGAAAAGAAAAAAAATAAAGCCAGTTGCTCTTCTTAAACATCTTATTTCACTTGGCTCTTTAACATTTCAGTTGGCTTTAAGTGACTGATACGTGGTTTTAAGTCTATTTGTTAAATGGTATCTTTAGCTCCATTTCGATCTTTCTCTGACGTTTCTCAGGCCCTGAAACAACTGATAAACAAGGTTACAGGCTGTATGTAAGCGGCTTCGCAGGTATTCTTTAAAAAAAATGCAATATGCAATAGACCTGCGACAGCAATAAAACCTTTCTAGCGAGTCTTTCTTAAGATCCTGATAGATGTGTTACGGAATCAGTTGCATTTTGCAAGGATATGTAGCTCTTCAAGTTGAACAACCATTGTTTATTTCCTGGTTCTGTTAAAAGGTCCTGAAAAGCCACGCCCACCAAAAATCTGCCAACACAAATTTATCTCCGCCACCAGTTTAACCTATCACACTGGCGCCATCATTTCTACATATGCCCTGCTGTCTCACAACATCGAAGTACTGACATGCTCAAAATGAGTGACGTTTAATGTGGTAAAAACCCGCCTTCTGTGTGCAGGATCAATTTAGACACACACGCAATGTTCGAAACAAAAACAATTTGAGAATATTAGAATGTAAGTAAAAGAAGAAAGTAAAGAAGGGTATAAAAGCAATTATAAAAGAAAGCAAGCAATAGTAAGGAGAACTATTAAGACGGCAAAAAGAGAATATTGGAGAAATTTCTGTAGCACAATAGGGAAAGAAACAAAAATAGAAAAAAATTTGGAAAATAATTAAAGAATGAATGGCATAAAAGAGAGAGTTTTGGATATCCTATATTAAAAATAAATAATCTAAATGTAATAAAGATGAAGATAAATTTGAAATATTGGCAAGCTAATTTAGTAAAAATCTACTAAGTTTCAAACTAATATTAGTGAAGAGGGAATAAAGGAAGAGAAAAATACAAAACGTATGATATAAGATGTTGATTACAAAGTGTTGAAGAAACAAATAATTTTGTTAAATGTTGAGATTTACAAAAGCCGATTAAATTATGCATCTTAGGAAGATAAACAATACGCGACCAGGGTAAAGTGATCAAATTTGGTACACGATGATAAGGGAACCTCAGTGAAAAATCAAAAGATATAATATTACAATTATACAATAAAATTTGGGGAGGAGGGAAAATGACCACTGAACTGGAAGGATCATTATAGTACCATAGCTAAACCAGGAAAAGATAACTCAAATCCTAGGAAATTATAGACCAATAGCCCTTAACATCAAATCTATGGTAAAATAATGGAAAAAATGATTAATAGTAGAACTAGTATATTATTTAAATAATAAAGGATGTATGTCAAAATATCAAAGTGGTTTTAGAAAAGGGAGGAGTACTTATGATCCAATGCTATGTTTAGAGCATGAAATTAGAAGGGCACAGTAGAATCAAGAAAGTGTAGTGGCTGTATTTTTTTGTATAGAAAAAGCATATGATATCATGTGGGTGGAGGGATTATTAATAAATTACACATGCTGGACATTAAAGGAAAAATATTTAAATGGATTAAAGGACTTTTTTACAAATAGGAAAAATACAAGTTAGAATTGGGAAGTGATCTCAGGAAAATATATAATGAGAAAATGGAAACTCCACAGGGGAGTATTATAAGTCCGTTATTGTTTTTCAATTATGATAAATGATGTCTTTAAGATATTGGAAAGGTAATGTGGAATGTTCACTTTTTGCAGATGATGAGCTGTTTTGGAAAAGAGGAAAAAATGTTGATTTCATTGTAAAGAAAAATTACAAGAGGTTTTATTGAAATAGAGAAAAGGGCGTTACAATGGGGATTAAGTTTTTCAGTTGAAAAAAACCAAAGTAATGATATTATAACCAGAAAAAAAAAAAATAAACAAGGAAATAAAATTAAAGATTATATAACCAAGAATTAGAGCAAGTAAAGTGTGTAAAATTTTTAGGATTTTATGTGTTTGTGAAAACTAAAGTGGAATATACATATTCAAAAAGTTTGTTGATAAATGTAAAGAAATTTTAAATGTATTATGAGATCGGTGGCTGGGCAGTGACTGGGAGGCAGATCGGAAATCACTAAAACAGATTTACCACAGGAATGATAAGATCTACCAATAGACTTTGGTTCTATAAGTTTACGTTCAGCAGCTAAACACCATCTGGTTAAATTAGACACTATCCAACATCAGGCTTTAAGATCTGTACTGGACAACTATTAAAACTACACCGACAGCAGCAATAGAAATATAAATGGGAGTAAATGCCCGTAGACAAGTTAAGAAGACATAAAACTAGAAATGAATTATTTGGTTAAATTTACAAGGTAATAACTTGGATCATCCAGTTTGGGAAATTTTTTAAGAAACCATGTTGGGAAAAGAAAAGAAAGAAATAAAGAGTTTTCGGATGGACAATTGAAAATAAAATAAAAGAATTTAAAATGATTGATTTAGAAATTAGTCAAACTACACCAATATCAATCATACCACCATGGATTCTACCAGAAGCAACCGTAGATATGTCAATAATGGAAAAGAAGCAAGATAAATCTTACATCGTAGATAGTTATTCAGTACAGATACATTTAAATAATTATTATAGATATATATTCAAATATATACAGATGCATCAAAAATAAATGGAAAAGTAGGAATAGCTTTTGTAGTACCAGAATTCAACATAAAAATAGGAAAACGAATTACAGATGGTTTATCAGTATACACAGGAGAAATGTTGGCAACATTATTAGCTTTACAATGGGTAGAAGACATAAAACCATTAAAAACAGTAATTTGCTCAGATTCAAGCACTGCATTATTAAGTTTAAAATATAATCAATCAGATAGTAGGATGGACATTTTATTAGAAATATTTCATACGTTATACAGAATACAAAAAATGGGCTTGATAGTTATATTTGTGTGGGTTCCAGCACATATTGGAGTAAGGGAAACGAGAGGCAGATAAAAAGCAAGAGGGTAATTCAAGATTCTATTAGTTTTAAAAGTTAAAACAAGTAAATCTGAGGGAAAGAGTATTGTTAAAGGGAAGTTGATGGAAAAATGGCAAAAAAGGTGGGATGAAGGAAAAACAGGAAGATGGTTTTATAAAATTCAGAAGATAGTAGGAGAAAAAAAGAAATGGAAGACGAAAATAGAAAGAGGAAAGAGTGATAAAAAGGTTAAGATTTGGGCATACAGGATTTAATTATACACTTTTTAAAATTCAAAAAGCATAATACTGGTAAATGTGATTATGTGAAAAAATATGAAACAATAGAACATGTTATATTAGAATGTCATAGATATGAAAGAGAGAGAAGATATATGAGGAGAGAGGTTGAAGGTATTAAGGAAAAGGTTAATTTATTAGATATTTTGAGGAAGAATTTAGGGAGTAAACATATACAAATAGTGATTCGTTTTTTTAAAGAAAACTAAATTATTTCATAGAATTTGATTATAGTTATATTATAGTTATATTATAGTTCATATATATATATATATATATATATTATATATATATATATTTTTTTTTTTTTTTTTTTTTTTTAGTTTGTAGAATTTAAATATATATTTAAATAGGTAGACCGACACGAACCACAGTCCATACCAGTAAGTGGCGGTAATGCTACTAAAAGTTTGTTGCCAACCGCCAATAAAACCAACAAGAAGAAGAAGAAGAAAGGTATAAAAGCTCGTCTTGCAACCGGTGCGTCTCTGTTTCACGCCAAACTTCAGAACAGTGAACAGATCTTCAACTTCAGCTTCCAGTGAGCATCAGCAAGAGAAACGTTAACAATGAGTGAGTGTTTTTGTGGCTTCAAGCTATGATGTAACTTTCCTGGTCTAAGGCTGCCTTTTCTTAAACATGAAATATTTTATTAGTTAGCATTGAGGAATAGCAAAGTGTCATTACAGCGAGACCCTGCTTGAACTGTGGTTTAGGGAACCATTTGACATGTATTTTTTAACATGTTTAATTTATCTGCTTCATGCACTTTGTGTAAATGCTGATACCCAAGCCTTCACAGGTTATGGAGACATTAGAAGAGTTGAAACTACCGGTGCTTCCTGGGAAACATCTCAGCAGGACAAACTCGGTTACTCAGGTAAATACTGAAGAAAAACAGCTGATCTGACACTCAACCAAGAACTGAAAACATTCATCTGCAACATTTTAGCTATGCTGAAAGGGAAACGCTCATGAGGATGTAATCCTGTTGTCTTTTTTTTTTTCAAACAGGTGTGCAGGCCTCAGAAACAATGGCACAAATGGATTCTGGAAGAATGGAGAATTACAAATCAGAAATCAACAGAGTGGGAAGTAAGTTAGGTATTGATCCTGCCCTTATTGCTGCCATCATCTCCAGAGAGTCCAGAGCTGGAAATGCCCTGCAGAATGGTTGGGGTGACCACCAAAACGCCTGGGGACTCATGCAGGTTGTCAAATGCTGTTTAGGTCTAATTTGCAAAATCTAGGCAACTGTCACACAAAGAAAGATTTACTAAAGTGTTTATCCTGTGTCTTTCCAAAAATATGTAGGTTGATATTAGATATCACGATAAAAAGGGAAACTGGAACAGTGAAGAGCATCTCCACCAAGCCACAGGGATCCTGGTTCATTTCATTACAAGGATTCAGAGCAAGTTCCCAAATTGGAACAAGGAGCAGCAGCTGAAAGGTTTGTTTCACACAATAGCCTCTTTGACGAAATATTGATAGAGTAAATTCATTCCTAGTAGACAAATCTAAACACAGTTAAGTTTATGTAACATAATGTTATATAAAAGTATTTAGCGAGCTCTATTGGTGGTTTATTATTGACCAGAGACAACCTGAAGAGGGGCACTCCTCTACAGCCGTGTAGCAGAACTGTTATTTGAAAAAAGCTACAGACAGATTTAGATTTCTTTATTCGGCTTGATTCTCATTAGTTTTTTTTTCTCTACAGGAGGGATAGCGGCCTACAATATGGGAGATGGTAATGTCCATTCATATGAAAATGTTGATGCCCACACAACTGGTGGGGACTACTCCAATGACGTTGTTGCCAGAGCCCAGTGGTATAAAAACCATGGTTTCTGAAGTCGGCAGCTGATAAACCAGCGTATATCATGCAAACTTAAACATTCTGCTTGTTTTTAATGCAACAGTTATAGATTAATTAGTTGTAGCTTCATAATATTGACCACATCGATGTCTCTTCAACTGAATGGGTCATTTAAAAACAAAATGAATGTATCACTGATATCACATTCTCCAACCGTCAAAATAAAAGCACTTCCTGTTCTATTGATTCAGACATTCAGCATTATCTTGCATTTATTCCATTCACTGCACGTCACTATGATGTAATTTATAGTGCACATTGGAAGATGTTTAATGTTTAGATCTGACAAGATTTTAAAAGCAGATCTTAGAACATTTAGAACGTGGTCTCCGAAGAAACGTTAGGGATGAATCTTCTAACCCAGGATAAGAGAAGCCTCTAAACCTGATCAGTGTCGTATAAAGTGAAGCAGTGGAGAAAATGAATGCAGATATTTACATGTGTTAACTAAGTCATTACAAAGTCAACATAAAAAATGCTTTGGTTGATTATTCAGAAAATCAACATTTACAGGTTTTCAATGAACTTTGATTATATTTTCTTTGACTCTAAATGTATATTTAAAGGGGTAAATTTTAAACATCATGGTTCAGTTTTGAATTAAATGCTGAAAAATTAAAAGATTGTGCAATGTTCGTGTGTGAACCAGTGTTTTTGTCAGCCATCTTAGTTTTAGTCTTATTCTTAGTCTTTTGGATGGAAATGCTTATTAGTTTTAGTCAAATTTATTCATTTTTATATATGATACTTCTAATCCAGTGGAGATCCTCGAAGTACTCATTCCACTGCCCGGAAATGTCCCCTGTTGAGCTTAGCAGCTCTGCATCCCCACTGTTAACAGTGGAAGAAGCACTGCTCCCCCCTCCTGAGTCACCGGACGGTTTGCTAGAATTAGTCTGAGGCCGACCGGTAGTCCTTCTCCATTGCCTCACCGCACTCCTCCCCGGCCGGAGTTTTTTGCTTTTGCACGCTTGGCCTCACAATACCATGGTGTTCATTATGGACAATCCGTGACTGGCACAAAAGTCCAATAACGAAACACCATTTGGATTCAGATTGGGGAGGTCTTTCCTCCCAATCAGACTATTGTGTGAATAAAAATCTTTGCTTTTTATTCATCAGAATCAGAAAGGAATTTGACTCCGGTACACTTTACTGTTTGGTTTTTGTTTTTGCACTACAGAATATACATATCTACAATGTACAAATATACACATATATAAATAAATAAAAAGGTGCATTTGCAACATCTGTATGCTGTTGTTTTGTACTCTATTGAATGTTCAACAGAGAAACAGCCTGGGGGAAGAAACTGTCTCTGTGGCGGCTGGTTTTAGTGAACTGCGCTCTAGCGTCGGCCTGAAGGCAGAACTCTAAACCGTTTATGTGCAGGGTGTGTGGGGTCTGCAGAGATTTTAGCAGCTCTTTTCCTGACCCTTGACCTGTATAAGTCCTGGATGGAGGGAAGGTCAGCCCTGAGGTTTCTCTCTGCAGTCCTGATTATTTGTTGCAGTCTGGACCTGTCCTGTTTTGTGGATGAACCAAACCACACTGAGATGGATGAAGACAGGACAGACTGAATGTTGGCAGTGTAGAAGATGACCAGCAGCTCCTGTGGAAGGTTGTACTTCTTAAGTTGCCTCAGGAAGTACAGTCTCTGCTGGGCCTTCTTTTGAACAGTGTTTTATGTGTGAAGACCATCTCAGGTCCTCAGAGATGGTGGGTCCTAAGAACCTAAAGTGGTCCCCAGCCGACACGGTGTGTTGAGGATGGTGAGGGGGTGTATGGAGGTGGTGTTTTCCGAAAGCCCACCATCTCCACAGTCTTGAGTGGGTTTTTGTTCCAGGCAGTTTTTGACTACACCAGTGTATCAGGCGATCCACCTCCTGTCTGTATGCAGACTCATCACCGTCCTGGATCAGTCCAATGACAGTGGTGTCATCTGCAAACTTCAGGAGTTTCACGGACGAGTCCGCTGAGGTGCAGTCATTTGTGTACAGGGAGAAGAGGAGTGGGGATAGAACACACTCCTGGGGGGCACCAGTACTTATTGATCTGGTTCGGGAGAAGATGCTCCCCAGTCTCACCTGCTGCTGTCGGTCCGTCAGGAAGCTGTTGATCCACTGACAGGTGGAGGCTGGGACATTGAGCTGGGTGAGTTTCTGGTGGAGGATGTCTGGTATGATAGTGTTGAAGGCCGAGCTGAAGTCTACAAACAGGATCCTGGCGTAGGTCCCTGGGTGGTCGAGGTGTTGCAGGATGAAGTGTAGACCCAAGTTAACAGCATCATCTGCCGACCTGTTTGCTCAGTAAGCAAACTGCAGGGCGTCCAGTAGAGGGCCTGTGATGTCTTTCAGGTGCTTCAACACCAGCCGCTCAAAGGATTTCATGACCACAGACGTCAGGGCTACAGGCCTGTAGTTATTTAATCCTAGGATGGTGGGTTTCTTGGGTACTGGGATGATGGTGGATCGTTTGAAGCAGGAGGGGACCTCACACTTCTCCAGTGACTTGTTGAAGATCCGGGTGAAGATTGGAGCGAGTTGATTTGCACAGGCTTTCAGGCATGATGGGGAGACGTTATCAGGTCCTCCAGCTTTCTTTGTTTTCATGCGCTGAAAGAGCCTATTTACATCTTCCTCAGAGATCTTTAGTGCAGGCAGAGGATCTGAAGGTAGGGGGTTGGTTGCTTTACTGGTCGAACTTGTTCCTGAATGGGATGTGGAGGAGTTGGTTTGAGGTATGAATGGCTTCTTGTCATGTCTGCAGTAGAAGCCATTCAGTAACACATTAACTAGCTAATGAATTGGCGTTAGTGCAACCAAGCTAATTTTAGTCTGAAGTTAGCAGCCCATTTCCACCAGGAGTTATGTGGAAAACTTTAAGCTTGTTATTAAATGTATCACAAGCCGATTGTCGAGTAACATTGCATGCATATAATATGTAAACAGGACTTATTGGAACATCACCTTTGAACTAGTATCAGCGTGGTAAGCTTTGTGATTTTTTTTCCCACCTAGTTGTGACCACACTTACCGGTGTCCCCCTCTACAATACATTTGGCGTTTCTTTCAGGCGGATCATATTTAAAATAAGTCCACAGATCTTTTTGTGGTTTCCATTTTAGAATGTGTAACCCCCATGGTCCATCAATGAAATAATTAAACTCATGGTGGTGGAGGGTGTGACCAAACAAGTATAGAATGGAGCGGCTCTGCAGCTACTTTTTAGCTTGACATTGACAGACTACATGCACAATTGGCAGAAATGTCATGCATTTTGAGCGTCTGACCGACCACCCACTAACACTTTTGTCTAGTCTTGTCTAGTCCTTTCATATCTCATGGCAAAGAGATGTGGAAACGTAAACCAAAAAAACAATGACAAATTGCCTTTCGATGCAGCAGCTAACCTGCAGTCTGCTAACCTTGCTGCATTGACATTGTATTGTAATATTACATTACTGATGCTCCGTTCATTAGAACTTAGAGTAATTTACACTAATTACTGAGTCTTTGCTTTAAGCCTGATCTAAATGGCTTTCAGTACATCTAAGAATCAAGCACAGCTAGCAACCCAGATCATATCTTACAAAATTATCTTAAATGGTCAGATGTGAGCTTGTTTAATGTAGTTTGTTAATATGGGAAATATGTATTTATTTTTTATGACATGTTTCTAATGCTGGTAGCTAGAATAAAAAGGTTAGATTGCTATTGGTGCCAACAGTATGCATACCCCTTCTCTGGTAAGATCACTTACCTTGTCAGGACCAGTTGTGCGTTTGTACGTCTTAATGTGATAAAGCGTCATTTTATGGGTTAGAGCTAAGGTAAAAATTTGGTTTAAGTTAGGGGTGAGTTATTCAAGTGCTTGTAATGTTTTTTTTGGTGGGAATGTGGGTTGGAAAGAAATGATTTTACTTTCCATTATTTTCATTAAAGAAATTTGTTTCCAGATGTTCAAGATAAAATTGCCTGTTCAAACAAATAAAATCTATATTCAGAGGTTCCATAGAGCAAAGAAAAGCATTCATTAGGGGAAGGATTTTCCAGCTTTACACAAATTTAATATAAAGAAAAAAACAATTTTTTTAAATTATCTTTTAAATCTTAAATCTTGCAGATCCCCGGATGCACACATAAATGGAGGTCAATGCTATTGTTGGACCATTTGACATCTGCTACTACACCTCCCAGCATGCATTGCAGTTAACAGGAAGTGGGCAACGCAGCTTTGATGTCACAGTGGGCTATATAAGAACAGGTGAGACTCTCCACTATTGCTTTTTCTCATGCTGGAAACCAAAACGCGGTTACCAGGCAACAGAGGCCGCATCATTCTGGCGAAGAAACTCGCATGTGGGTTTCATTAATTCTCCTCACTGGCCAAACGCATGAGAAGCTCAACGAGCTAAAGCTTACTTGGATAAGAAGACCAGTAGGTTTTTACCTTACCGATCGAAGGCATGGACTTGACACACAACTCAAGAAAAACCCATGCAGGTTTTCCAAGGAGACAAAAATTTCCTCTTTGTTTTGCTCCACTCGAATGGTGACAGTCCGTCATATTTTTCCCTTTTTGCCAAAGGAGGAGAAGCCGACCGTCCTTGAGTTTGTTACGGACGCGTAACAAATCTCCCCATCTCTCCCCTGCTGCAGAGAAGACGACACCAAGTAATTCCGTTCTTGTTTTATTTCTGTTAGTACGATAGAAATAGCTTGGGCAGGATAGAGTAGGATTTTAGGGCGATTTAGAATCGCCACATATTGTGGTCCAATGTGTTCTAAGTTGTATGTGCATGCAATGTCTTATTGAAGCTTTGACTGCTGTTAGACTCTGAAACCCACCGTGCTTTGAAGCTGTGTGTGCCTCACTGTGTTTTGAACCCCTGAGTGCGGACTCAGGGGAAGTTTGGACTAAAACGGTTTCATACAAGTGACCCAGCTTAGAAGGATTGATAGATTTGTTGTTTTCTTAGAAGGATTGTATTACCAGTAAAAGCCAAACATTAATAGTATTTGAGAGTTTGGACTAAAACTGTTTTCATAGATTTGTAGATTTCTTAGAAGGATTGTATTCTTACCAGTAAACCCCCAAGGATTATTAATATCATTTGATTTGTTTTTCTGTTGTTTGATTTTCTGTATCATTGTAATGTTTTTCCTTATGTACAGTGCCTTGAGTGCCTTGTTGCTGAAAAGTGCTATATAAATAAACTTGACTTGACTTGAAAGTTGGACTGTTAAAGGTTCTCAGAAGCCCTGAAGCTGCAGCTAGAACATCATGGTGGAACACTCACTGTTCCATTGTCTTCACTCGTAGTATTTTTCCACTGGTTTCCACCTAAAGGTTTTACGACCCTTTGTGTTTAGGGTTTTTATGGCTGCAGGCTGGTGGAGGCCGCTCCCAAAGGGGCTGCCTACGTGAACGCATTGTTGTCTACTGGTTACACGTCCCACATTCCAAGTAAACCAAAAGCTTTGTTCCATTACCATTTTTGCCCATAAACTACTGGTTCGACTTTCAGTGTTGTTTTATCTTTGTTTGGTTAGTTATTTTACCCTTTTTGTGTAGAATTTATGCATGCTTGATTAGGTGATGATTATTGAATCAGAATAGCGAGGTGTATATGATTTAATAAATGTTCACGTAGATAAAGAGAAAGCGTTTGTGTTTATTTTGAGCAAGAGTGAAGCAGTTGATTAAACAGTGACATCTAGTGTGGTTTTGGTTAATAATTATCAATTATTAATGATAATTTATTAATTGTAATTATTAAGGGCTTTGAGCCCATTATCACAACACCAGAGGACATCTCTGATTTATATTCGTAAGTAATGATTTTTGGTTAAGAAATTATTTTTCTGAATTATGATGTTTAATTTAAATTTTTGATAAATACTAATTAATCAATAGTCATAATCCTTGCACTATGCCTTGATAAGGATAGTAATAAAAACATTTTCCTTGTACCACATCATTGAATAAAATAAGCTACTGAGTTTAGAAACTTAGCACCTCTTATTGCCTTTCAGTTTCTTTGTGCAGTAGAGTTAACACGTAAAGTTGACCATAGAACAACCTGGACAGACTGGAGGTCAGCAGATTATTAAACATGACTTCCTCATCGGCCTCCATATTCTTGCCTTATTTATCTCTGCAGTTTTATAACTGGCTAAAAAAAACTTAAAGTCATGGTTTGAAAAGTCCTTTATTAAAATGCTCTGCAGCAGCGTGTTGCAGTGTATTCTAAATACTGTAGGTTGATGAGGTGGAACCCATAAAAAGGTGACTGAAACAGTGACGAATAATATATTTCAATCTTGGAAATTTTAAATAGAATATTTATTTAAAAAGTTGATGCAGAGATCAGCAGCTGAAAGGGTTCTCCTGCTAAATGAGTAAATTCCATAGCTATGGCAGTCTTTCTTTTCATACAGTATGAATGGCTGTTATTGGCCAAAAAGATAATTTAGACTGTAGCTGAACGAAGTCTATACATATAAAAAAATTGATCATCAGAACAGCAGATAGAGGGGCTTTCCTCAAAGTGTTTCATGTGGTGAAGAAGAAAGGCCAGAGGTCAACGGTAGGTACAGTGTTGCTCCTGATGCTGTCGTAGGTCCCCTTTGTGCTGGAAGCTGTAGAGGCAGAGAGTGCAGCGGTAGGGCCGGTCGTCCCTGTGCTTTCGGCTGTGCGTGATGAGGTTGGAGCTCTGGCTGAAGGCTTTGCCGCATATCTGGCACACATGAGGCTTCTCCCCTGTTGCACAAACAGAGCAGGTTGACTTAACAGACAAAAAGCTCAAAGTTGATGGTTTGAACGTTTCTGAAAGGTTGAGTTGCACATAATGACATTAATTTATTTCATTTGTACTTAATATAAATTATTAATTAAATGATTAAAACAATATTAATTAAATTGTATAAATAACTTTGACACAAAGAAGCAAGAGAAACCCCCGTTGAGAGACTCAAACTCCTTTCCTTTTCTTAATATGATAAAAGGAGAAGAAAATCATTTTTGGGTAAATGTAAAATATCATTGTTCTGTTGCGGAAGGAAGATGATGCATCGTTTTCCATTGTTAAGTTTACTGTGGCCCCCTTCACTTTATGAGCGCTAAATAAAATCCCGTTCAGCCAGTTGCCTTCAGCAGTTACCTAATTTTGTAAAAAGTGTCAACCTGTGTGTAGTTTAATCTCAGTATAAATCCAGCTGTTCTTTGAAGTCCTCAGATGTTTTAGAGAACACATCATGAAGACCAAGGAACAGATAGGGAGAAACATGTTGAGAAGTTGTAAAGCACAACCACAAATATAGCCTTTATGGAACAATGGCAAGAAGAAAGCTATTATTGAAAGAATGCCACACTTAGAGTTGCCACAAGTCATGTAGGGGACACAGCAAATCTGTGGAAGAAGGTGGTCTGCTCAAATGAGACCAAAATGTAACTTTTTGTCATACAAGCAAAACTGCTACAGTATATGGGGCAGAAAACTAAAACTGCACATCACCCTATACACATAACCCCCACTGTCAAACATGGTGGTGGCAGCATCACGCTGTGGGAATGCTTCTCTCCAGCAGGGCATGGATGCTGGCCAGAAGTGCTGGGAAGATGGATGGAGCTAAATGTGTTTTTGTTTGTCTACGTGTTTAGCAGTCGCTTTTATCCAAAGTGACTTACAAATTAGGACATAACAGTGCCGTTACTGTCAAAGCTAACAGTAAGCTACTTAGAGGGAAGACCGCTCTGACAGAACCGCTAGTCAGGTTCTATCAGAGGTAACAGTGTAGAAGTTGAGGTCAGGCATAGTGGGAAGCTCAGAAAGAGATGTGCAGTAGTGTAGTCGGTGATGGGGAAGTACGGGGTAGGTGCTAAGGTAGGAGATGGTCTCTGAAGAGTTTGAGTGACATGTACTCTTCAAGATTAATTGAAGAACAGATGTGCTGCTACATTTGGGACCATCTGAAAAGGTTTCACAGCACAGGCTTGGAAACCAGTTAGGAGGGCACGGCAGTAGTCAAGGAGGAAGATAACCATAGACTGCAGCAGGATCAATCCTGGAAGAGCTGTTAGAGCCTGAAAAAAAGCATACAACCTTCCAGAATAATCTAAATCCAATCTGTGGCAAGAAATTAAAAACTGAAATTCACAGATTCTGTGAATTCCGTTTGACCGAGTTTGAGATATTTTGCAAACAGTAATGGGAATAAAACCTTCTCTAGATGTGAAAAGGTGGTGAGGACATACCCCAAAATACTTTGAGTTGTAATTGCAGAGAAAGGTGGTTCTGTTGTAATAAGTATTTACTCTGGAAGACTGAAAACAAATACATGCCAAACATATTTTAGATTTTTCTTTGTAAATAAATTTGAGAAACAAGTAATTTTCCATCCACTTCACTATTAAGTACTACTTTGCTTTGGTCATTTTGTGGTAGTAAAGTACTTTTTGGCAGGGTGAAGCAGTCGAGACTAAAACAGTGCTGCAGCTTATTTGCCATTATTTGTTTCAATGCATAAAAATAAGTTAAATATAGTGTCTAAAAGTTAGAATGAAGTAAAATATGAATGTATGTCTTTTCTACACACAGTGAAATTGTGGGCATTCCCATAGCTTCTTTAAGTATCAGAAGGTGCATCGAGCTTCAGTGGAGAGTTCAGACAGCAGTTTGTATCCTATACACTGATGTGTGAAAGCTGCAGTGTAAAACTGTGGGGTCAGTGACCTTCTCTGGCAGCTCAACTTAATATCTTCATGTCAACGATGTCAGCAGCAAATATAAACCTACCTGTGTGAATAAAGGTGTGTTTCTTCATGTCCGACTTCTGGTGGAATCTCTTGCCACAGTACTGGCAGGGATAGGGTCGTGTGTCTGAATGTATGAGCAGATGGGTGGAGAGGGTGGAGGAGCGCTTGAACACTTTCCCACATACCTCGCAGCCAAAAGTCTTCTCCTGAAACAGTGAAGTCAGAATTGTTGACATGCAACATTTAGTGCTGCTTTCTGTCTACAGCCTTTCAGAAGATAAGTCATCTGTAAAACATCTGTCATGCTGACCTTGCCTCTATATGGGGACCTGTTACTATCAGCCCTGCTGGCCTTTGAATGGACAGCTTTGTTTCCATGACTTTTGCACACGTGTGTCTTTAGGCTCAACAGAGATGAAAATATCTGCAAAGACAAGATATATGATGTTTAGCACGAAATCACGTCACAATCACTAGAGCAAACTTCAAACGTCAAAAAATCTAAACGTACTGAGAGTTCTTAGCATTAGAGATTGGTGCAAAAGTTATTTAGATTCCTCAGGTTTTAGCCTGTGCATCAGATCAAATGGTGAAATGTAAAATGTTGACATACTTTGCCACAGAGCAGACACTCTTGTTGTAGAACACTGATCGCCGCGCAGCCACCAGTCCTCGTCTCCCTCTTGATGTGCAGTGGCTTTGCCAGATGTCCCAGTCCCACTGACAGTTTGTCTGGATATTCTGAATTCACAGGAGAACTGAACCTTACTGCTGGTTTAGGAGGAAGAGCATCCACTCTCTCCTCTTTGATAAAGCCATCAGCGTGAACGGGACTGCAGGGCTCAGTGCACCCTACAAGGAGATAGAGGTTTGAAAATATTTAATAACAGTAATTTGAAGAAAAATTAGTATATCCTCTTTCTACATGCTAAGGTTTTACATATATTACATGATTTAAAATAAATCAAATGGGACCTACCAGATCATAAACTGATAAAGATCAAACCTCAGATAACTTCATTTGACATCTTTTTCTATCATTCTATAAGCTCCCAATCACAATATTGCATGTGTGCTTTGCGCTTCAATGGCCTAGGCACATACAGTGCTTTAGGTAAATGGCACTCGAGCAACCCCTTTATAAGCATCTAATTATGTATTATACACAGTATCGTCTTCAGCTAAACGAGGCTGTCATGGATGTTTGGAGACGAGCACCATAACTCCGACAAAGCGAATATAATGCACATCCCTGGAAAGGAATTTAGTGCTTCTCAAATGTCTTGGCGCTGAGCTAATATTAGAGTTACTTAGAGTCATGTTATGCTATGCAGACACTCTGTTTATATTGATGAAGGTTTACTCACCTTGGCATGCTGAATGATTGAGGATGAGATGTAAGTAATTTTTTCAAATCCAATACAAGTCTCAAGTCATTGAGAGCCAAGTCCAAGTCAGTCTCAAGTCTTTCATCCTAATTTTTCATCAAATTCCCAATATGTAGGTCACTTCTAACCCTGCATCGCTGTAGGTTAGGAATCTAAGCCTGTAGTGTTTATCCTCAGGCCTAAATTACCACATAAACATTTAATAATTAGCTTTAAATCTATTTATCGTTTAACATTCATTCCAGCATGCAAAAAACTGCTAAATCTTTTGTATTATTTTGAGAATTGATCAAATGTAATATTCACCCTGTTAGAAATATAAGTAGGCACATGCTCTAAGAAAAATAATAAAAAGACATTAAAAGCAAGAGAATGTCAGAGGTGAGCTAAGTTCATTATGCACGGAAATAATCCAAAGTCATTTAATACAGTGTTCATTTAGAGAGACATCATGAGAGACAATCATTTGGTCATGATAGTGAAGCTAAAGCTAATAACAGATTGTTATGGGCCATTAACATCCCATAATTCAACACTAACGCTGACTAATAATCAAGAGCACAGGTCACAGTAAAACATGTGCAGCAGGTGCAGTCTGTGGCTCACATACAGGCTTCCTTTCACTCGTCATACCTGTTAATAAGACTCGAGTCTCAGACCAGGAGTCCAAGTAAAGTCTAAAGTCATTACGGCACAAGCTAAGTCGAGTCTAAAGTCTTTTATTTTGTGACTTAAGTGTGACGCGAGTCAGAGTTTCAAACTTAGGTTGCCATCTCTGGCAACCTAAGTTAGTAGCTCCAATCGAACGACATATTTTCAGATTAATTCAGCTGATAAACCACTTGGAGAACCTCATAAAGTTTACATCACAACAAATGTTCTTTTGCAGCATTTTATGTATAGAAGAAAAGATGTGATAGTGATGTGAATTTTACACCCCTCATTCCAATATACATGCTCAGGGGTGCATGAAGAGCAACACACATTGCCCACTTTTCGACATGGCAAGATTTGATGTTTTACAAAATGTTTAGTCCCACCTAATACATTTGTGGATATGCCAACATACATGGCAATAAGAGTGACAGCAACTTGTTTAAAAAAGTTGGGAAATACCAGGAATATGTGGAAAACTAAATCTAAATAATTTGAAGCAGGATTGAAAACTTAACACTTGCCATGTTCTACTGCATAACTGCATGCAATCTAGGAGAGTTGAGCCAGAGGGAACACTAGGTACAGCCTTATGCAGGAAGTAATTGTGGGGACATTGTCAAAGTACAACTGACATACACCTTGCAATCATCGATTGACCCACAAACTGTTCTTAATACCAAAGTATCCTCGAGGTCAACTTAGAAGAAATGTGACAGAAACAAATTTTTACAAATATTAATTGTTAAAGTTGTAAAGACAATTATTTTAGATGATTATTATCACAAGTTGCTACTAAAGTTAATTGTAAGCTGTTCAGAAACAAGTTTTTGTCACCTGCTTCTGCATTTGGGTGATAATAAAAAACAAACAAAACAAAAAACAACTATGCAATATATGATGTCTTAAATGTATCATTTGAGGTTGTATGTATGTCCAGATGATAACCTGATGATTTTTTAAAATGTTCAGACATGTTAAACCCAACAGTAATTAAAGGGTGTATTTTAATATTTACTTTGATGTTTCTAGAAATTAATCATATAATCAGAAAGATTTTAACGAATATAAGATAAAATAAATATTCTGTCTGACTAATAAAGGAATCTGTTACTAACCATTAGATTTGGGATTGTATAGCTGAAGGTGCACGCTTGCATCAGTGCGACTGGCCGTGTAAACATCGTCCTGTGATGTTAGAATGGACGCTGGCTTTTTATCCGGTTGTTTGGCCGTGGAGTACCCCAGGGATACATCCCAAGACTCCACGTTTTCCTCCAGTTTGGTGAAGACTACCGGGGTGGATCCGGAACTGGGGCTTCTCACTGTGGGCCGAAGGTGGTGCAGCCCCCCTCGCTTCACCAGAAATGATCGTGGCATCACTCAGCTGATTCAAAGTAAGCTAAAGCATGAAAAAAAAGAAATCCATTCATGCAGTTATGTTTACCTTCATAGAATTTGACAAAGCATGTGCATGTTATTAGAAACAAATCATTATAACTTTTGTGTCATTACTGAGTAACTTCTAAACACGGTTAGTAGAACATGAAAATAAAGATTACGCGAAACAATATTACTGGCCAGAAGAGGGCAGCAGAACTGCACTTTTTTGCGCACTTAAATCTGTCTGAACATTGTACGTATGGGATAGCAGTCGCAGATACAGCATTAAAAGAGCCAAGGTATTTTGTTTTGTTGCTCTCTAGTTTCCAGTAAATTAACCATAACATGTACATTTAATTTAGATGTTTCGAATGGTAAAGAAGTGCTTTGCCCCCAGTTTCTGCCAGTTTCTGGCTGTTTCAGGCTGTTTCTCTGATGAACACTTGACAGTCAGAGTTTCAGAACAATACCAAGCATACTTAGATTGATCTCACATTATATTCTATTATTCTACTATTTATATATATACACACCGGACTAAAATTCCATGTTTGTCTGTACAAACTTGGCAATAAAGCTGATTCTGAAACAAATATAGTAAAAGTAAAGAGTAAATAAACTAGTTTTAATTTAACATAAGACAACTTATGATTTAGATAAAACTGCAAAGCCTGGATGTTGAACCATGGTCTGTATCAGTTTAAACCTGTTTTAGTTGTTTAAGAAGGCTTTTTAGATAGATAGATAGATAGACCACTGCTTTTGTGTGCCATTTTTAAACTGGTTTCTAAGGAGAGGAACCAGCTCAAACTGAATCTAACACTGAGGTTGAAATAGCACCCAAGTATCACCAGCAGCTAGTGATATGCACTGTTATCGCTTAAATGTAACACATATCATGACTCAGTGCTTGCACTTGACACTTTTAAAGGAACACGCATGAGAGGTACTAGTTTAGAACACTACTGATGACATTTGAAACAAAACGCTCGTCATCATGTTTTAAGGCAGCAAATTAGATTTTTAGTTTAGAACAGGAACAGTTGTAAATAGCAGCTATGACTTAAAATACGTAAAGCTTAATTTGAGATATTAATGAACTTATAAAAGCACTTAGCATAGAAGAGTTATTAACAGTAAATGTAATTAAATAATCCAAAGTGGGCCAGAACATAGATTAGTTGGTCGAGAGGGGGGACACCATGAAGTGAGGTTGTCAGTTCTTAGTGCGGCTGTCCCAGGTTTGACTGCCAGCCCAGGCCTCTCAATGCATGTCTTCCTCCTCTGTCTTTCTTTGCTCTCTTCCCTGTTCAATAACTGTAAAATAAAGGCCACAAAAGTCCCACAGGATCCTAGAATAAATAGCTTATTCTTTCTATATTTCCAAAACAAGTACTTGATCATCAATTTAATGTTTCAGTTGACTAAATAATAAGTGTAGATCTTATGACTTTGTTTTTGGTTTTAGATGAAATGCTTTCCAACCAAAAGGAGAATGGGCTCACAATCAGTCTGCACAGCCAAGAGCTTCGAGTTTAGGAAAAGAAAAGAATATCTGGAGTTGAGTTTTTAAATATATGTGCAATAGATAATATACAAACTTATACTTTTTTTGTGAAGCAGGGCATCATTAACCATTTTTGAAGGGCCTAGAGCCTAAACAATAAGACGGGTTGGTATCAGAAATATATATGTTTTTTTTTATTAGAAATATGGTTGTGCTGATGTATTAGAAGCTCATGTACACTTCCGGTAAGAAAAGGGTAGCAGTCTGAGCCAGTTGTCCGAATCAAGCCATACTGAGGTTTTAAAAAGTTACAGTTTTAGAACAGCTAAGATTCTCCAGGATACAATTTCTACAGTTTTAAGCTGCTGATTAGAACCCAGAGAAGGTGCCGGAACAACTGAGTTTTCTCCAACTCTATGAGCATAAAGTATAGTCTCTGCGGCGCACTGCTGGTCAGCTGGCGTAAAGGTGACTACTATATTTCCTGACTTACAATAAAAGCAAATTGTTTGGAAAAAGACATGGTCAACAAATGTTACAGATAATATCTTTATAACTGTAACAATCAGTGTGTTTTATGCTTTAGCAGCAGTTGCAAAATAGTTGCAAATAAATGCAATAAGATTATGTTTTACATTTGTGACTTAAAATATGGTGTTCATATCATGATAGATGCAAACTGTGATATTTTGTGAAACTGTGAGTGTGTGAGAATCCGTGAGAATCATGACTACTCCCCGTTTAAGGTTCTGAGTCATGTCTTTTGTACCTATCTTGGGATGTACTTCATTTTTTAGAAACTTTTCCATTTTTTCCAAGTTAGAGGAGAAATATTTTAACACTTGAATTTAAATTTTAATCATTTTACAGGCTTGGAAATATGTGATAATTTATATATTAAAACCCTAGAATGATTAAAAGCCTGTGAGTGTGTCTTCAGGTTGAACTAAATCAGATGTAGCAAAAATCTTACTTTTACACTTATGTGTTACATCTTTTCGTGTGCAAGCAAAAGAAGATAAAACTCAGTTCTGGAGTTCAGCAAACTTCAGGTCTTCATCCAGAGTGGCTTGATTGAGCCTAAAGCATTTTACCTACATATTAATCCCTTTGAGAGGTTTTAAATTCAAACCATCCCTCTGTTGTAATACCTCTACATGGTTCAGTTCACATGAGTCTCTAACTAAGGTTAAAGAGGAGGAACAGTGCATTATGAACCTGCGTAGATTGTACAGATTAACTAGACATCAAGGAGAGTTACATTTACATTTGAAGGCAGTGATTTATGTAATGGCTGGTGTGCTCTCTGTGAGATATGTGTTGACAGCTGGAAGCTTTCTAACATAACCCAGTTCACTGTGATCAAGGTTTTGGCTCAGAAGTTACCAATGATGAGCAAAGAGTCAGTTTAAACAATGAATAGTCAGTTTAATGTCAGTGGTATGTACAAATGTGATATTAAAGGTGAAAAAGTTTCTGAGATCCCAAGAAACTTGCTTTAGTTATAGGAATGAGCCCTCAAGTATTCACCATAAGACTACATGAAGACTTTACAGATTTTATGTAGTTTATTCAGATTACACATATAGAATTCATATTACCAAATGTATGCAACTGGTTAGTAGGACAAACAAAAAATGCAAACACTCACCAGATTTTTCACAGTCCTCCAGGGCTCCTTAGCATCCCTTAGACCTCCCGCTGTTGCCGTATGTGAGATAGGAGGCTCATATAAGTCAGAAAGAACACATGGTCAGCATGCTCAGAGGCTGATCTCTGTAGGTCGCTGTGATGTGAACAACGGAGGGACGAGGAAGTGCCTCAGCTCTGAAACCTTTGAACCCACACCAGAAGTTTCCTCATACACAAACTCTAACGCAGCACGCTCGAGACAGCAGCACCAAAATCGCCCCGGCTCTGTTTAAAAATAAACCCAAACACACAGGAATCAAAGGAAGGTTGCAGGGGGCACAAAAGGCTCGAGTTGAATAAATCTGATTAAGAGGAAGCAGACGAACAACTGCGCTGGAAATTCTGCAGAAAGTGTCGACACGTTGTGTTGACATGGTTGTGTTTCAAAAGAAACCTTTGAGGTCAGGTTTAACAGAAGAAGGTTAATGCAACTATTCCCTTCTGATGAATTCAATGAAAGCCTAAGAAACAGAAATAACAGAGATAAAATAATAAAGTAGGAACCAAATACAATCCAGGTCTATTTTCACCTTATGTTGTCTAATCCAATAACAATCATCATGTTTTCGGTTTCTAGTGAAACTCCTCTCAAGCGGACTGAGGCAGCCATTTCTAAATTTATTATTAAATTTGCTAGTGAAATGCAGAGGTGTCTGCTAAACAGTGATTCATAGTTGGTTTCCTGCTCGTTAGTCACTTAAAAACTTGTTTGATGACGTAGCAAATATACCCCCAGCTAGTCATCACATGCTATGTAAAAAAAAAGAATTTCTGCATGTCTACCTCTCCAAATGGAATGCAGTGAATTAGAAATCACCTAATCAAAATATTGATTTATTGTTTTCCAGGGACAGGACATAAAATGTTAAGACCAAACTATGATTCGAGCAAAATGTTAAAAAGCTGTTATAAAGCTAACCATCTAAAAATTTAAAAGAAAATGTTTTCACTCTTTGTCTTGTAATAACCACTTCTATGTATTTTACAGGGAATGCATGTGACAGATGAACAAAAAGTAGTCTGTCATTGTAAAGTGGAAGGAAATTGATACATGGTTTTCAAAATCTATAAATACAGTGCCTTACAAAAGTATTCATCCCCCCTGGCTTTTTACCTATTTTCTTACATTCCAACCTGTAATTTCAATGTTTTAAATGTTATTTTATGTGATGGATATGCACAAAATATTTTAAATTGGTCAAGGGAAATTAGTAAAAAATGTAAAAAAAGAAGTAAAATTATTATAAAAAACAGAAAATTGGCATGTGCACATGTATCCACCCCCTTTGCTATGAAGCCCCTAAAAAGTTCTGCTGCAACTCACATATACACATTACACATACATGCAAAATCACATAATTAGTGAAATTCAGTTCACCTGTGTGCAATCTAAGTGTTACATGATCTGTCAGTGTAAACACACCTTTTCTAAAAGGCCTCAGAGGCTGTGTTGTAATTATGAATATTAATATATTATTTAATATTAAATATTAATATTTTAATATTTTATTAAATTATATTTCAGTCTGTTAAGGGTGGTCCTGTGAATACCATCCCAATAAGGCGGTGGTATTAGGACAAAATTGAAAGGGATGAGCCAAGTTCTGGCATTATTGAACAGCAAAACTCTGCACACACACAGAATGGATTCACACAATTTCTTAAAATACAAGAATTTATTAACAAAATTAAGTCAATTCAAAGTCAAACATATTTCAATCAACAAACTCTTTACTATGCTAAAACAACCCAACTAAACTACCAAGCAGAATGAAAGAATAAGGAAGACTAATGGGCTATGTACAATATAAACAAGTTGATTAAAGATGGTTGAAAACCATGACCGCAAGAGTGAAGCAACATTACCATGCAATGTTATTTATGTTTGAGAACCAAGGATTATCTTGAAGAATCTGGAAATGAAGTGACGTTAGTCTTGGAACTAACTTAGGCAATAATTGGCATACCTTTAGACAACCATTCACAATGCAAGATCAGATCTCAACAGTGTTTAATTAGCTGCCTTTACTTATTAAAATAATATTTAAAGAAATATTATTTTGAATAGAACCAAATCTTTGAAAAATAGGCTTAATTGTGTTACTTACAATGGCTTGCGAAAGTATTCGGCCCCCTTGAACTTTTCAACCTCTTGCCACATTTCAGGCTTCAAACATAAAGATATAAAATTCTAATTTGTTGTGAAGAATCAACAAGTGGGACAAAATCGTGAAATGGAATGACATTTATTGGATGTGTCAAACTTGTTTAACAAATAAAAAACTGAAAAGTGGGGCGTGCAATATTATTCGGCCCCCTTGCGTTAATACTTTGTAGCACCACCCTTTGCTGCAATTACAGCTGCAAGTCGCTTGGGGTATGTCTCTATCAGTTTTGCACATCGAGAGACTGAAATTCTTGCCCATTCTTCCTTGCAAAACAGCTCGAGCTCAGTGAGGTTGGATGGAGAGCGTTCGTAAACAGCAGTCTTCAGCTCTTTCCACAGATTCTCGATTGGATTCAGGTCTGGACTTTGACTTGGCCATTCCAACACCTGGATACGTTTATTTGTGAACCATTCCATTGTAGATTTGGCTTTATGTTTTGGATCATTGTCTTGTTGGAAGATAAATCTCCGTCCCAGTCTCGGGTCTCTTGCAGACTCCAACAGGTTTTCTTCCAGAATGGTCCTGTATTTGGCCCCATCCATCTTCCTATCAATTTTGACCATCTTCCTTGTCCCTGCTGAAGAAAAGCAGGCCCAAACCATGATGCTGCCACCACCATGTTTGACAGTGGGGAATGTTGTGTTCAGGGTGATGAGCTGTGTTGCTTTTACGCCAAACATATCGTTTTGCATTGTGGCCAAACAGTTCGATTTTGGTTTCATCTGACCAGAGCACCTTCTTCCACATGTTTGGTGTGTCTCCCAGGTGGCTTGTGGCAAACTTTAAATGAGACTTTTTACGGATATCTTTGAGAAATGGCTTTCTTCTTGCCACTCTTCCATAAAGGCCAGATTTGTGCAGTGTACGACTGATTGTTGTCCTATGGACAGACTCTCCCACCTCAGCTGTAGATCTCTGCAGTTCATCCAGAGTGATCATGGGCCTCTTGGCTGCATCTCTGATCAGTCTTCTCCTTGTTCGAGATGAGAGTTTAGAGGGACGGGCCGGGTCTTGGTAGATTTGCAGTGGTCTGATACTCGTTCCATTTCAATATGATTGCTTGCACAGTGCTCCTTGGGATGTTTAAAGCTTGGGAAACCTTTTTGTATCCAAATCCAGCTTTAAACTTCTCCACAACAGTATCTCGGACCTGCCTGGTGTGTTCCTTGGTCTTCATGATGCTCTCTGGACTTTGAACAGAACCCTGAGATTATCACAGAGCAGGTGCATTTATACGGAGACTTGATTACACACAGGTGGATTCTATTTATCATCATCAGTCATTTGGGACAACATTGGATCATTCAGAGATCCTCACTGAACTTCTGGAGTGAGTTTGCTGCACTGAAAGTAAAGGGGCCGAATAATATTGCACGCCCCACTTTTCAGTTTTTTATTTGTTAAACAAGTTTGACATATCCAATAAATTTCATTCCACTTGTGTCCCACTTGTTGTTGATTCTTCAGAAAAAATTCGAATTTTATATCTTTATGTTTGAAGCCTGAAATGTGGCAAGAGGTTGAAAAGTTCAAGGGGGCCGAATACTTTCGCAAGGCACTGTAGTTATCAAGTTTAGTAAATAATATTTAGGGAAATATTATTTTACTGGATTGAAAACTAACAACCTTTTTGGGTAAATGATCTTTAGCAGGCGAGCACATGTTCTTAGCTGTTAGCAGTTGGAGCTAACAAAAGAAGCTTATAGCTTATCATCCGAATCAAACACATACCTTTAAAATTCCATTAATAAAAGGGTTAAAATGCATAAGCGTGGACGGCACGTTATGGCCGATCTTCTGTGTTTAAAATCACCCTTTAAATAAAGTTTGTCTTAACTTAAAAAAAAAAACACACAGAACACACAAACTGAGCACATGTGCTGATCAGTTAATCAGCTAGCACTAAGATAGCTGAGTTTCAACACAAACAAACCAAACGTCATAAACCGAAAAATGTTTAGATTATTTCATTCTAAATTACTTCTCTCTGCCCAAACCTAACCTCTTATGTGAACCGTGCTGAGGAAAAGTTGTCCAGGGCGACGAAGTTTGAAGAAAGCTTCCACAGTGAACAAAGAGTTAACTGCACCTAAGCTCTATAGCTGTGGGGTGGAGCGGCTCGCTCTGTCGGCCGGCCAAACTGCACGTTACTGCTGTAACCACGGTGATGCGGTCCCGTTGTCCTTCCTTCAGACCGCGAAAACTGCTCCACTCGGTGTTGTAGAGACAGGGTCTCTGCTGGGAACTCTCTGGAACACAGTTTGCTTCTGTAGACCTCAGAGAGAAAGTCAAGCAACGTTTGTACCTTAATTACCCCCGTTCATGAATCAATACCGGATACACAAACAGCAATTCATTCCTACTTAACTTAGTGCATATGATCACGTGATCGTATGACACTCTTGGATCCAGTTTGAAGAGTTATGTCTGTTTGCCAGCAAAGAGACATTAGCGCCTGTGCCTCTCCGTCCAGTTCCTCTGGGGACCCGTGTGGAAGAGGTCAGCTTGTTGCAGAAGTGGTGATTTTATTTGGACAGTGGCGTCACGGGAAGTCTGCTGTTACCCCTTTCCCTGGCTGTGCTGGATGTAGGTTAATGTGATTTATTTTGAAAGTTCCAGAAAAGTTCTTACGGGCCTTTCATTTTGTACCCATGGCTGTGGAGTCCCAACAGCTGCAACACCACTAAGCAAGAGGCATCACACCATGAAGACCAAGGAGCTCTCCAGACAGGTCAGGGACAAAGTTGTTGAGGAGTACTAGTCAGGGCGGGGTTATTAAAATATCCAAATCGTTGACGTTGCCAAAAAGCACCATGGAATCAATCATCTTCAAATGGAAAGCATATGGTACCACAACAGACCTAGACAGAACTGCCCATCAAAACCCACAAACCAGGCAAGGACATTAATCAGAGTGGCAGCACAGAGATCATAGTTAACCCTGAAGGAGCTGCAGAGTTCTACAGCAAAGACTAGGCTATATGTCCGTAGGACAACAATAAGCCAAACACTTCATAGAGCTGGGCCTTATGGAAGGCTGGCCAGAAAAAAGCCATTACTTAGTGTTGAAAATTAGAAGGCACGTTTTGAATTTGAGGAAGGTGCTCTGGTTAGATGAGACTAAAATTTAACTTTTTTCGGCCACCAAACAAAGCACTGTCTGGCGCAAACCCAACACATCCTGTCACCCTAAGAGTGTGTGATTTGAGACTAGGACAAAGGTTCACCTTCCAGCAGAACAAGGACCTGAAGCATACTGCTAAACCAACACTCAAGTGGTTTAAGAACATTAACATTTAAATGTGTTGGAATGTCCTAGTCAAAGTTCCGACCTCAATCCAATTGAGAATCTGTGGTTAGACTTGAAGACTGCTGTTCACAAACAAAAGCCATCCAGCATAAAGGAGTTGGAGCAGGTTTGCCTTGAGGAATGGGCAAAAATTCCAGTGGCAAGATCATATAGAGACTTATCCAAAGCCACTTGCAGCTGTAATTGCTGGCTCTACAAAGTACAGTTATGCACACTGAAGATTTCTGTTATTTTTGTCCTGTTTGTTGTTTGCTTCACAATAATAAAAAAAAATCAAACATCTTCAAAGTTGTAGGCATGTTCTTTTAAAGAAATTGTCACAAACTCTCAAAGAATCCATTTCAATTCCAGGTTTTAAGGCAACAAAACATGAAAAATGTCAAGGAGGGTGAATACTTTTGGAGGCACTAAAATTCTGAAAAGTTTAATGTAGGTTTTCTTTAATGCCTTGCTTTCACTGATACACCTAGAAAAATCCAGTGGAACCAATTGCTTTTAGAAGCCACCTAATGAGTTAATATAGTCTGTGTATAATTTAACCTCAGTTTAAACAAATGTTCCACGAGGGCCTCAGAGCTTTGGGATCATTCCAATAAATAGAGTTTAAGAGAACACAGCAGGTATTTCAGGGAGAACATTCAGGAGAAGATTAAAGAAAGATTTTAACATCTTACAGAGCATGGTTCCATCCATGGAAAGTGCAGAGTATGGATCAGCTGCAAACCTACCAAGAAATGGCCTTCCATAATCTGAGAAGCAGCCAAGAGTCTCAACATAACTCTGGAGGAGCTGCAGAAATCCAGCAGCTCAGGTGGGATAATGTGGTGATGGGACTAATATTAGTTAGGTGTTCCACAAATCTGTCTTTTATGGAAGAGTGACAAGAACAACTCTATTAGTTAAATAAAGCCATAACAAGTACCGGCATGGAAAATGTTAGGTATGGAGGAAAACCAACACCGTGAACACACCATCTTGTTAAAGGCTTCAAAAGACTTGAGACCCATGTGCAAGTTCACCTTCCAGCAAATATACAGTGAAAGCTACAAAGGAATGGTTAGAACATGTGTTACAATATTTACTAACAGCTTACGACAGTAGGAAAATATCTTTATTATAATTATCTTTCACGTGTGGTAGTATGCGAATCTCCCAAGAATTTTCTTCACTTACACCAATATTTTCCTTTTGTGTGAAAACTGTTTATCAGCTTTTTGGGCTGTTAATATTTTAATAGATACAGATACTAGGTTTGAACAAAGGATTTGCTGCACCGAGAACACATCTCCTCTTTGCAAAACTTGCGTTATACCAAAGCAAGGTTAGAAATTTTATTATACCTGATGTGCTGCTCGGGTCCTGTTCAGCAAAGATTACATCTACTGAGTAACAGACAACCACAATAAAATCAGACCTGTGCAAAGGTGCAATGTCAAAGTTTATTTTCCATCATTCATAGGATACAGGACACTGAAATGTATTTATCCCAATCATACTGAAATCTAGATCATTTTTACTGTCATATATGTCTGACAACATCAGTTGAACTGCCTGAGAGGCTAGATAATGTTTCCTGGGCATGTAACAGCAGTTACATACAGTACATAAATGAGAGGAATCCTAGATCAGGCTATCAGAAAACAAAAACTTTCACCGTATAGCTTCATTGCCCTCAAATAATCCAAGATGATAAATCTGGAGCAACACAGTGTGTTCCATGTAAAATGTAGTTCTGAATTCAAGACAAAAATTATGTCATAATGTATTAATCTCTCAACTCTTATGGCACATATTTGATCATTATCTTATGTACTATAGTACTGCTAGCATGACAAGTCAATGTAGTGATAGTGATTAAAACTATGGCATTGAAGGTTAGTGCTACCACCATATTAAAATTAATTTAAAAATAATAAAAACATTTAATCACAGTTGATCTAGTTGGTTTGAGACAGTGGTGAGAACAAAGCACCGTCACTGAACAGTAGTTCAGATGCTTGGTGTGTGACTTGATGATTTTGTTTCATTTTGAAACTCCTCTCTGAGTAATTTCCATATACGTTCAACATTTAGATCCAGTTTAGAGCCAAAACTGGAATGATAAGTAAAAATCCTTTAGGTTTAACTGTGGTAAATGAAAGAACATCTGTTGTCACAAGAGGAAGTTCTTGTATGAATGGCACAATGGATGAGACCCCCCCCCCCCCCCCCGATACCCCTTTCACAAACAAATTTAATTAATTAGCTTAAAATTATTTTTTTAAATTAACTGAAAAATACAGTTGAGATTTGACCAGTCGGAGAAATTCAGATTTTGAACTAAAGATGATTAAATGCAGTTCAAATTACTTAAAAAAAAAAAAAAAAGATAATGGTGTGAATCAGATCTTAGGTTCTGCATCGTGTACTGCCCTATCTTACACTATACATATCACAGCAGTACGCCCAATATTGTGTTACTATTATTAAACATATATGGGCTCTTATATGTTCCTCATCAACTCTGGTCAACAGTGTTACTATGATCCTGATGATTAGTGAAACCATTTATGTTGTCTGTGTCCAAAATCTCGACATAGATTCCAGTGTCGAGATTTCAGTTGCTACATCCAGCAGTTAACACCAACAGGCTGTTATTTGCAACAGTGTGGTGGGGAAGCCAACATCCTCTTTAGAACTTTGATAGCTATTGTTGGAATATCCAGTTTCCTCTTTTCTCAGGAGATGGCATATGTTTTGTCATTGTTTCATTTGGACTGTTCATTGTAAAGCAATGTTACACGGAGGCATTTGGACCTGAATGTTGCCAATGGATAATGCAGTAACTGATGTTAAAGTGGTGTATGTTGGCTGAAGGTGCAGCCGTCAGACTGCTTTGCATTTACTTTACTGCTTGTTAAGACCAACAATAAAACTGAGGCTAAAATTGTTAAAAGTCATTCAGAGGAAAGCAAGCTTTTAGGTGCCCTTATAGAGACAGAGTGAGCTATAAGTGTCAGCATATAATTATCAAGATTATATTCAGTTTAAATCTTGACAATGTACACTAGTATATCCCCAGAATAAAATTCTAGAGCTGGACACAAACCATTCTTCTATTAAATCTGTTTACGTAAATGAAAATAATTAGAAATAATTCATCCATATTTCCACTGATTACCTGAACTTCTTATAACTTTTTTTTTTTAATCGGAAGTGGACTCTTTCTTTGTAGTGCAAATAGCAAAGATGACTGTTTTAAATGATACACCCTGTTTGATAAAATATTCGCACTTCTCACCATTCTGAGTAGACCTGACTCTGATATAGCTTTAAATATCTGAATACCTCCCTCCTTTTCACACTGTATGCAATACTTTGTGTTTAAACAAAACTACACTATGTTTGATGAGAAAAATATTTTTCAGTCACACTCTTTTTATTCTCAGTGAGGATGTTTTGTTAACATCCTTACACATAATGAAGTAGCGTCCTCCCCCTACCCTGGTGGACATTTTGAGCTGTCAAAATATGATCATGGTATATGAACTGGTGAGGTCAGTTGAACATAATCTTTGATAATGAAAAAATCTGATTTATGAGGGGACTGATGACACTAGATTTTACAAGCTAGGGTTGCCAACCTTTGAAAGGTAAGATGGGTAATCATGTATTGCAATTAAAAACTACTACAAACAACTAGAGCTACTTCTTAAAAAAAGGATAAGTAAGCCAATCTATGGAGAGTTAAGGAAACTGATCAGACACAAATTTAGTTAAATTTTTATCTTTAGGTGATTTGTATTAGATTGTGACTACGAAATTTTTGACTCCGTAACACTTTTAACCTTTTTTTTTTACCTATTTGCTCCAATTCCACTCGTAGAAATGTTACCAAAATCCAGCTGTTGCTGGCCTAATGCTTCAGTGAAATAACTAGTATCCCCCTCCAACATGTGCATATCTGCGTTTCGTTTCACTGACGTAGGAAGACATGATGCCATGGTAAATAATGCTTCACAGTCATGTGTTTGACACCCATACACATTTTGATCACCACACAGCCTGGCTACCAAGAACTTTTTGGACATATTGAAAAGTTCTGCTGCATGACCTGAATGTTGCAAAATGCAGAATCCTGCTACTCAAATGTCTCCACAATGTATAACAGTATTTACTGTCACGATAAGTTATGCTGTCTGCACTGATGCAGATTCACCTACGTCCAGGTCCTTAATACCTTTAGTTTAATTAGGCTAACTAATATCTCACATCTCATGTTGCATTACAATTTCATCTCCAGGCAGATCAGTTATTCTATAAACGGGACTGAAAAAATTAATGAATAAAATAAAACAAAACTGTGACATCCTAGCAAAAGTAATGTACCATCTTTCTGAGGCGGAACATTGATTTCTACACCTCCGATTCGAATATACATGCACTATTCATAATAAGAACGTATCAGAGGTAACACACATACCTCAGAGCCATGATAGGATCTGGTGTTCCACCAAATGATTTGTTATTGGTTATTATATTTTATATGCTTTATATGAATCAAAATAGACTATTTTTAGTTTGCCTTAAATGGAGAATTATCAATGACATATTCTCTAATGGGTAGTCTGGAAAAAAAAGATTAGTGCAATTAAAATAAAAAGTAATTTCAGAAAATATTGTCAAAATGTTACACTACTGCAAATCTTTTTCTACCAACGATTATGGATGACACATCTGATCGGCTGTAGATGACAAGCAGTGACGTATGACCAATACTTCAAGGTTCAGTGTTTGTCATGTCCCGTGGGAAACATAACAGACAAAAATATAAAAACAGATAGATAGAAAGTATTATTTGGGCCACAGTTTACGGAAGCAATCATGATCAATAAACAGATTTGCACAGACTTTAAATATATCGAAACGTGTTCCGTATCCATTTTCACACAGAGCGCTTCTGATTAGTGTGAAATCCGAAAGGTTTCAATAAGTGATGTTTGGCAACCCTAAAACAAGTCATCCTGAAACCAAATGTCTGAGAGAAGTGGTGAAACGGCTAGCTTGTCTCTCTCCAGAAGTAATCATATGTGTTCACCAGGAACCCTGAAAGGGGACACATCATGCAAAATCCACTTTTTTAACCTTTAAAAATGTTTTGTTGTGTACATAGAGTCTGTAGGAGTGCAGAAAAGTAGAATTTAGTCTCTGCAGGTGCTGCGTAAACATCTTTATATTCTGTCTGGGTCATATTTTTCAATCAGTTAAATATTCTCTATTACGTTTTTTAAACTCTTACATCACAGTATTTGCTGCGGAACAGCTAAACAAGGTCATTGACTTTTAGCTCATCTATTTTGTGTTTCCGCCCTTTTTATTTCTTGCCGCGATTCTGTAGTCCACCCTCAAGTATACCAACAATGCAAGTAGGTAAGTCTAAATGTTCAGTTTCTGGGTGTATTACCCACACAAATTATTACACCATCCCCCAGCATCAGAACCTCTTCAAAGTGCCAGGTTAAATTTTATTTTTCATGGAAATGTTCCTCTTTGTTGATGTGAAGCACTTCAAGGACAAGTTCTTCTGTACCCTCTGCCAGTATCAAGATGGATTTGCTGAAAGACTTCATCTGATTTAGGGGTCATTAAGGGGTCCCTTCTGTCTCTGGAAACGAAGGACACAGCAAAGCTGTAAACTGCAAATAACACTAAAATGACAACAAACTTTATTTTAGACATGAATATATTGTGCTGATATGACGTTCTGGCCGTTGTTCTGATAGCAGGAACCTCGTGCCTTCTGCTTATGTTAGTGCTGTGTGCTGCTTTTAGCTCCTTGAGGACATAACCGGACAGTGTGCTTTGAATAGTATTATTACAAAAACAGTTTTGAATTGTTTTCGTCTTGTTTTTGCGGCGCTAGATAATTGTATCTCTGTTATCAAACTACAAAAATTACTTAACGGGCTGGAGAGGACTGCTCTTAGACCTGGAGGGGGCCGGGTGTGAGCGCCTCAATAGCATTTAAAGGGACCGCACCAAAACGAGTCGCTCCCAGACGCATCTCAAAACGGGTAAAAGAGGAGCCTGTGAAGCTACAATAATAAGCAAAATTAGACCAAAGCATTGCAGTTCCACTTTATATAGACCACAATTGAATGGTTTAAGGGTGAAAAGGAAGGATTTAAAAGCATGAGATGTCCCCTTTAAGGTCTTGGATGAACGAAAAACACTATACATTGCTTGAAAAAAGATATTAATGTACAAATTCCTCCACCTAAAAGTCAGATGTTGAAATCAAAAGCCTTGTTAACTCGGTCTATTGTGACAGCTAATTTTAATCTGTTAGCAATCCTCAGATAAATAAATTTACATTTCCCTCACTTCAATGCATTTTTTTACTCAATGTAACACAGTGTTTCAGTGTTTAACATGATATGCCCTTAGTTTCAGAAAGAAAGCAAACATAGACTCCCCGTGCTAAGCTGTCTCCAGGACATTAGCCTTGCCATGATAATCTCAGTAGGACAGTGAAATAAAGGCCAAACCTATTTCTGTTTCTCACAGAGAAGCTGGGTTTGAAGAACGGCTTTCCATCATTGCTTAGTATTCCAAGAAAAAAGTTCAACGGTTTTCTTCTCCAACAAAGCAATGCCCAACTTTAACTGTAGTGCATATGAGAAAGTGATGTTTTCAGTAGAAACAACTGTTTTTCAGTTGTTTCTAAAAACAACAATAACAAAACCTAAAAGAGAAAAAATTCAAAATCATAGCAGCACATTGTTCTGTCTCTGAAACAGTGTCACAGTACACCCACAAGAAATGACAGGTTGGCACAAAGGACGATGTAAAGTTTGGCCTCTATTGGTATCCCTATAATGACTAAAGTTTATACAGGTATATAAAAAATTAAAAATATACCAAAATAAGTTAAAACATATAAATAATAATTAAAAAAAGAAAAATGATTTGGCAACTTTGACTTTCTACCTTTTCTGCGGGCTGTTTTGAATATGTTTAAACATGAACTGTTGTATTAACATGCTTGCTTCTTGACAACTGCAAGCTACACACGGACAAGACAAGTATTCAATATGAATTATTTGAGAAAACCATCTTGTTATATAACCTTACGGGTCATGTATGTTCCTCTACTGTACTCCTCATTTCTGCAAGCTTCATCTTGTTAAGTCATTGTCTACACAGGGGAACAGATGGGTAAGAGACGTTTTCCACAGGAGAAAAGTGAGTACGAAGATATTATGTAGATTTTGTAAAGATAGACAGGGTGTACCAATGTGTCATGGGTGTAAAACTCCATTCATAGAGACTTAGGAACTGTGTTTCTCTCCTTGTTGTCACAGATCTTGAACATCGAGCAGCAACAGTTGTGATTCAGTTTATTCTCTCTGTGATAATGCTTTGAAGGATATGAGTTTGATTCTGTCTGGCACACAAATAATGCTGCTTCTTGAGGGAACAATGGATAACACTTTGTTGTGAAGTTGAGATGGTCCGACTAGAGAGAACAGGAGGAGATGAACAGAAGAGGGCCATTCAGCGCCACCATGTCTGCATCACACAAAAGGTAAACACTGGAAAAGCCAAAGAGAATTTGATTGATTAACACAATCAACTAAAAGTTGTCTCTACAGTCTCCTTACGGTGGAAAAATGCAAAGGAATGAGTAAACCCTTTCCAGGTCTCAATTATCCAGCACATCAGCACACACCAGGTTGCCATATAGCTGCTGTGGGTCAGGATGTGTCTCTACCCGCTCCTCTGCCTCGCTGTCCGTGCTGCCCTCACTGTCGAGCCGGGGAGATGGGTTACACGGGTCGGACAGTGTGGGGTACAGGCTGGTGGCGGGTAGCGGGCTGTTGAGGAGGTCTTCATCTGAGCTAAGGTAGTCTCCCTCAGCAGAGGCGGGGCTGGCCAAGCACAGGTCCTGGTAGTTGGTGCTTCCTCCTACACAGCTGATCCTGGAGCTAGGAGCTGCCTTCTGCCCTCGCAGCAGCCTGATCTGAATGCAGAGGAGAACGTTTTTACTTCAACAGACACTGATGGTTTGATTGTCTATAGTTCAGTTATATTCAGATAAATGTTACATCCATGCTGACACTGTTGTGTCTTCTTCTGCTAGCCAACTCCCAAACCCAAACTAAAAAGGTTGGGATGTCCCAATCTGATCCCAAATTTCCGAGGCAGTAGTAAAAGGTAAAGCAGCATACTTTAGAGGAAACTTCAAAGACTGGACGGGGAGATAGGTTTCTTTATATATATATATATATATATATATATAGTATATATATATATATATATATATATATATATATATATATATAATATATATATACACACACACACACACACACACACAGGGTTGGACAATGAAACTGAACCACCTGGTTTTAGACCACAATAATTTATTAGTATGGTGTAGGGCCTCCTTTTGCGGCCAATACAGCGTCAATTTGTCTTGGGAATGACATATACAAGTCCTGCACAGTGGTCAGAGAGATTTTAAGCCATTCTTCTTGCAGGATAGTGGCCAGGTCACTACGTGATACTGGTGGAGGAAAACGTTTCCTGACTCGCTCCTCCAAAAACACCCCAAAGTGGCTCAATAATATTTAGATCTGGTGACTGTGCAGGCCATGGGAGATGTTCAACTTCACTTTCATGTTCATCAAACCAATCTTTCACCAGTCTTGCTGTGTGTATTGGTGCATTGTCATCCTGATACACGGCACCGCCTTCAGGATACAATGTTTGAACCATTGGATGCACATGGTCCTCAAGAATGGTTCGGTAGTCCTTGGCAGTGACACACCCATCTAGCACAAGTATTGGGCCAAGGGAATGCCATGATATGGCAGCCCAAACCATCACTGATCCACCCCCATGCTTCACTCTGGGCATGCAACAGCCTGGGTGGTACGCTTCCTTGGGGCTTCTCCACACCGTAACTCTCCCGGATGTGGGGAAAACAGTAAAGGTGGACTCATCAGAGAACAATACATGTTTCACATTGTCCACAGCCTAAGATTTGCGCTCCTTGCACCATTGAAACCGACGTTTGGCATTTGCATGAGTGACCAAAGGTTTGGCTATAGCAGCCCGGCCGTGTATATTGACCCTGTAGAGCTCCCGACGGACAGTTCTGGTGGAAACAGGAGAGTTGAGGTGCACATTTAATTCTGCCGTGATTTGGGCAGCCGTGGTTTTATGTTTTTTTGGATACAATCCGGGTTAGCACCCGAACATCCCTTTCAGACAGCTTCCTCTTGCGTCCACAGTTAATCCTGTTGGATGTGGTTCATCCTTCTTGGTGGTATGCTGACATTACCCTGGATACCGTGGCTCTTGATACATCACAAAGACTTGCTGTCTTGGTCACAGATGCGCCAGCAAGGCGTGCACCAACAGTTTGTCCTCTTTTGAACTCTGGTATGTCCCCCATAATGTTGTGTGCATTTCAATATTTTGAGCAAAACTGTGCTCTTACCCTGCTAATTGAACCTTCACACTCTGCTCTTACTGGTGCAATGTGCAATCAATGAAGACTGGCTACCAGGCTGGTCCAATTTAGCCATGAAACCTCCCACACTAAAATGACAGGTGTTTCAGTTTCATTGTCCAACCCCTGTATATATAAATATAATTTTTTTTTGCTAGAGGCCTTTATTTTTCATTTTTCAACAGTAGGGAGACTGGAAAGAGGGCAAAGAGAAGAGGAGACATTCGGCAAAGGTCGCTGGGTCCGGGATTTGAACCCGGGACAGCCGCATCAAGGACTATAGCCTCTGCACATGGTCATGCACTGAACCCCTACACCACCAGAGCGGCGCCCTGGGAGATAGGTTTCCAAGAGAGCAATAAGGCCAAAAGGATTCCAGAATGTCATTAGATGTTGAATTGCCATTTGCAGCTGCTGGGGTTCTCCTATCTGAACAGGACATAGAGGACACAATGCTACCCAAACTGAATAGAAAAATTGGCCATTACTTGCTGCTACACTTCAGAGGTTTGCCCATTGTCACTGCTTAGCCTCACAAAATACAGAGTAGATTCCTCATTGTTAAAAGAGTGATGAAGTGCATGCCCTGCAGTTTTATGGATCTCATTTGCAGACCATGCAGCACCAGCAATTAAGGAAATGCTAACCATGGGTAATTGACAAAGACTCTGTACATTTCATTACACAGTATAAGAAATGGGTAAAAAGCTGGATATACGAATCCCAAGCAAAGGTTGCTTTGTCCAAAAGCGTTTTGTCTAACACAAAGGACTTCAAGCTGGGACTAAAGGCCTCCACACCACATCTGAGTTTTTTTCTGAAAGGACTAGGAAGGCATGGGGTGGGATGGCAGGGTTGAAGCCAAGATACAAGAACTGATGAGACGACCAAGAGAGGTAGTCACAGTTAGCTGGGTTTGTGTCACTTTAAGTTTTGTGCAGCCAGCTAGCAGGAGGATTTCAGGCAAATACACATTGGTGTTATGTGTCACAAACATGATTTCCTGCCATTAACACATATTTGATGAGTTGAGGTGAAGTGTGTCCTGAGAGAATAGATACTAGATTTTAGTCAAGGTTGGTTAGCTGTGACACTTGAAAAAGCAGCACACGCTGTCAATGTGTTTAACCCCAGCAGATGTTTGACAAAGTTTTTGTGCAGCAGTAAATCGTCTAATGACAGAACTATTCAGTGAAAGAGGCTACAGAAACACTGAAGGAGATATGTGGTGATTTCATGCACTTCAATCTTTTTTAGAGCTAATGAATTGTCAATAACTAAATAGGAATGACTCTATTAACTTTATATTACCCTTCGTATGTGGTGTCATAGTCTGTGGTGTACAAAATGCATGTATGAGACTGAGGCTTGGTATCAGAGAACATTCAGATTAGGATGAGGATGGAAAGCTTGGTTGGGACATTCATACAAAAAAATTGGTAATCTTGTTTTTTAAACAGACATTTAAAAACAGATTTCTTCTGTTTTGCTCTTTTGTCCCATTAAAATTTTTCATATTTTTTAAATGTGACACAAAGATTACTTGGGTGAATGCAAAATTCAGTTTTTAAATTATTCTTTCCATTATGAATAGAGAAAAGCTCTTTAAACAAACATGCCCCTGTGTGGTAAAGTCATAAGCCCCTTTTTAAGTCATAAATGAACTGATGAAACACAGATTCATGTGTAGAATCAAGAATTTCACCAAAATAAAATTTTTCTGACAGCCTAAAGTCGGCAGAAAAATCTCACAAAGCAACAAATTGTGTCTCATCCTAAAGAATATTAAAAACAGACGAGAAACTGATCTGATATCTACCAGCCTGTAAATAGTTACAAAGTCATCTCTAAGACTTAAGGTCTCCAGAGAACCACAGTGAAAGCTACTATCCACAAACGGAGAAAACATAGAACAATGGTGACCCTTTCTTTTTGATTCTACAAAAAGAAAATGGGCTAAATGGCCTCCCTGGGAGAGCTCCAAGGCTAAAACCACTACTGGTCAAAATAAACACAAATGCCCATCTCACATTTCATGTAAACTTAACACAGAATTTCAGAATGTTAATATTATACCAACACCCAACCATGGTGGTGGCAGTATGATGGTCTGGGGCTGCTTTGTTGCTTCAAGATCTATTTGATCTGTAATTGATGAAACCACGAATTCTGCTATTTAATAAAAAAACAAACAGACAAAAAAGAATTTCTGAGATAATCTCTTTTTGACCTTAAGTTCAAGTACAAGTGGGTTATGCAGCAGGAAACTGATCTGATGCAAATGAGCAAGTCCATCTTTTAATGGCTCAAATAACACAATGAAGTTTTAAAGTGGGCTAGTTAAGGTCCAGGCTTAAATCCAACTGTGGCTTGATCTTAAACAGGCTGTTTATACTCAAAACCCAGGCAGTGATGTCCAAGACTTGTTGGCAGTTGAAGGTAGTTATTGCCACCCGGAGAGGCATACCCATTTATAAGGTTTCAGGGTGCTGTCACTTCTTCACACAAAACCAGGTAGGTTTGAATAACATTTTTCTCTAACGAGTTATCATTTGAAAACAGCATTTTGTATTTTATCATATAATCTTTGTCTGATATTAAAATTTGTATGATGATCTAAGACATTTAAGTGAAAAAAGCAAAAAAAAAAACCCAAAATAAACAGGTGACACCTGTGAGGCAGATAATATATTTACAAAGAAGAAAAAACACTCAATAAATCTAAAAAAGCTTTTAAAACATTTCCAGTATGGTGTAAATCTAGTCTGAAAATGAACCAAAAACTAGAGGTCGACTTCACATGCATACTTTTTGCATGTTAACATTACATGTACCACAGTGACTCATGACAAATCTCAGAGGTTTTAGTTTTCCCCCTATCAAACACTGAAAGAAGCTGCATGTTAGGGGGGAGGGTAAATCAGTGGTTAACCAGTGGAAATGTTTTGACTGACTGGTCTTTGACTGACAGCAAAACTAAAAGAAGAAAATGGACTAGTTTAGGGCTTGAAGTTATTTTTATTTTATTTTAACTACTTTATATATGATGAAAAATCTATAGATATTTGTGTCAAGTTTTTCAACTGGATTACAAAGATTATGGCATTATGTATCAGCACTATCAGTATGAGTAAATCATAAGATGATTTCTTCGTCACTACACTGAGATTTCTCTAAATGCTTCATTGCTTCCGCATCTGTACTCACGTAAGTTTCAGTCTCTCTTATAGAAAACCAATGCTTTGATGAAGAAAGGTTGTGGGAGGAAAAAAAAAGCATGGAGTGGAGCGGTAAAGAGCAGGGCACTCTCAATGCAAAATGCAACCATCTCACTATAAAGTTCGAACAAACTCCCTTGTAGTCACGCACAGCCACTCTCTGAATGAACAAACCCAGACTTACGCTGAGTGGGAGGTTTATGTCTCAAATCAGAGCTGGAAATTATCTCCGCACAACGTCATCGAGTTTTCAAAAACCTGAAAATTAACAAGACTGTTTTTCGACCTGACAGCGAGTGAGTGAGCTTTACGTCGGTGGGATTACTAAAATGTATATTTTGAACCTCAGCCAACATTCAGAATTAAAGTTCACTGTGAAGTGAATGATGAGAACACAGGTGCTGGGGAGGATCAGTGGTCTGTTACAAGAAACGCTCAAACGAGCTTGCGTGTGTCGAGGTGGAAGTGGTGTCTCGATGTCAGGCTGCAGGCATATGATAAGATTGTTCAGATGGGTTAGCAAAGCTGCAGGCTACTTGCATGTAAGTATGTAGAGTACAGACAAAATGTGTCCCACATCTGAAAGCCATTTTATTCATTAAAACTTTTGTAAATCACAGACGTTTTAAAATACAAGAAAAATATTGTTTAATGAAATAAAAAAAGATTTCTGGGGGTCTTCGTCTAATTAGTATGAATATAAATCAACTGCTCCATTTACATTCTTATAAATTTTCAGCACCGAACAATACAGGAAACATTTCTAATGTTTGGAGGAATTTAAGGAATTCTGAGACAGCTCTTAACTTTTGTTTTGATCGGAGATTTATTTTACAATGTAAGTAAAAATAAGTTATTCCTATAAATGTAACGCTGTCCAATAATAATATTAGAAGCTAATATTGGTTAGTTACATTTAATCAGACGTATTTAATCAAGGAGCAGGAATATAAAAGTAGCTGTGTTGCATAAAAACATTAAACAGAACATTTGAAAAGTTTTCTTTACTTTGTTCTTCACTTTAACGGACAAATGCGGTTTCCATTCCCATGTGCTGTCAATACTGGGTATGTATTTATGGAAAACTGTGACTCCTAACCACACCCTCAAGGGAAATCCTTTCAGAAAGTAAACAGACTTGAGCTTAATCAGATTTGTGTTTTGGGGTAGCCTATAATAACTTGTCAATATTACAAAATGGTAACAAAATTAAATTTTTCTGTCAGGATAAACTTTTACATGTTATTATTTCATATTGTTTTTATTCTGTTCATAAAATGAAACCAAAATCTATATATATTTCACATTTTGCTAATGTGATGATTGATTAGGTCCTAAATATATGTTATTTGTTAGCTTGTTTTCAGAATAAATTAATTTACTGAATATATAAAGCACTTTCACATTGGGGAAAAGAGTCTTAACGTGGCACTGATCTGGTCATCAGCGGGTTCTTACTTGGTTCTAATCTGATGTGTGCAAAACCACGCAACACAGATTCCATCATGTCATTATTTATTAAACAAACATAAAGCCAAAATGGAAAAGTTTGTGAAAAAATAGAACACCTCAAAACCCTTGATTTCTACAAAATACACAAAACCCAAGAATTTTAAGGGTAGTGTACTTTCTTTTTTGCATGACTGTTTGCACCACTGTCACTTCTTAGTTCAGTCTAAAATAAAATAGCAGCATTTGAAGAAATATATTTGTACTAAGCAGTTTTGTATTTATGTAATTTTGTTTATATATTTTGTGTCTTTAATTAAAACGGGGATCAGGTTGTATTATAATTACCATTGCACCAGTACGAATCTAGGTTTTATAACATCATCGAAACAACAGTGTGCTATTTAAATAGATCTCATATGCGAAGCTGGTTTGCGCCTTTTACATGTATTTTTAAAGGATACTTGAATGCTCCAAAGAAGTAAAAAAATAGCACAATAACCAAAAACAGCTTTGAAAATCTTGCAAACAATACCCTGGACTGAGTATGGTCATGTGTCATGTGAGAAATGTGCCTGACCTCGTTCTTAAGCTCAGCAATCTGGTCCCGGAGCTGGGTGATGTACTGCCTCGAGTCCGAATGGTTCAGCTGGCCTTTGATCAGCCCTTCTTCTTTCTATAAGAACATTTTCATACTTAGTTTAGGGAAATGGTCTATGCTACTGGTAAAATACAATATAAATCGGCAGAGATACAACTACAATTGGCATTTAAGATTTGTAAAAGCACACAGACACACACACCTGAATCTCAAGTTCAGCGAACTTCTGTCTGAGTTCCACCATGACAGCCATGCTGTCTGCCTCCCTTAGTCGCACTGCCATCACCTCCTCTTTATTCTACAAAGAATAGCAGGGAGAACAGCATTTCTGAGTTAAAACATAAGCTAAATCAAAGACAGATTAAACATATTATATAGTCCTAAGCACCTGAACAGCAGAGTGAGTGGGAGCAACTGCTCCTCCATTTCAACAAGTCAGGTCCACACCTTATGCTTTGGTGCCTCTTTTTTTCACTCAAAAAACCCTGTAGTTTGGGAAATTTGAAGTGTTTGTTAAACCTTATAATACTTTTTTAATTTAAAAACTGAAAATAAATAGTGGAAATAATTGCTGAATTTTAATCACACTATACTTTCCCTATAAATTAGTTCAGTCCAACTCACCCTGTGCATCGCAGGCTGATTTGGAGATAACATTCACTGCATCTGACTGTGATCTATCCAATAAAATGGGTAGAAAAACTAAAACATCTGAATCTGAGTTGTTCTTTTAAGTGTTATAACATTGTTGCATCTCTCTCACTCACCTTAAACCAGATTAAATACAGCAGATTTTTTGCAAATTGGCTAATAAAATCAGCATATATCTGAGACAGCAACACTGACAAAGATCAATCTCTGAATTTCATGCATCCAAGTTGTAGCCTGCTCTCCCTCCAAGCCACAGAGACATCAGTTAAGCAGGGGGTTTGTTATATTTTTCCCCACTGTGCTCGCCCATTTTATAACCTCATCAGGTGCTCAAGTGCATAGATAGCCTCTGTCCAGTTTCTATGTTTCTAGTTGTTTGGTTTTTCATCCAGGTTTCACACTTTCATTGCTGTACCGATCTATGCATCCCCACCTTGCAGTCCAACTCTGCCTGCTTCCTTTTCATCTCATTGATCTGGGCCTGCAGAGCCTTATTTTGATTGGCCAACATCTGGAGCCGATCTTGGAGGGCGGACCGTTCCTGCTCATGACGACCAATCAGTTTACTGTGAATCTGGTTCTAAGTGGGAGGAAAATACAGAAAATAAGATTCTGTTTGTAATAAAAAAAGAGGGAAAAACATGAAACATAGCATTGTCACAATTAACAAACGTCGGCATTTCTTTTTATTTTGTTCCTCTAAATTTGATCCAATTTCCGCAGCACTCTTCCAGATGCAATCCATCTGCTGCACAGAGGTCTGCCACATACTAGTACATTGAAAGACCTTTGGAAACCGTGGAGAACTTTGGCTCCAGAGCACTTCAAAAGATTACAAAAACTGGAAAATGTAAACTGTAGTGTGAGTACTCTCTGTTTTATTCAGGGCTGCAGTACAGTATAACACAGTCAAAGGTTTATCTACTGTGTAGATATCCGACCTGGCTCTCCAGCTGCAGGGCTTTGAGCTTGACCTCTCTGAGCTCAGCCTGGGCCTGTGCCTCCCTCAGTCGCACCGTCATCAGCTTGTCCTGCAATTCGTTCATCGCGTTCTTCTTCGGGGATTCCTTCCAGTGGCCTACGCCGCTGCCAGTACTGCTGCCACGTGACATGTGATGCTGCAGGAACAAAGAGTGAATGATCGTAATTCAACTGTTTCAGCAGAGAGCAAGCAGATGAACATGCCTGGAAACGGGAGGGTAATATAGCGAAACATTAGTTGTCTGTCTCATACCTGCCAACGCTGGTTGAGATCGGTGACAGTGTCCTGCATCTCTCTGAAAGAGTGCAGCGTCTCCAGCTCCCTCAGCTTCATCTGCTTCACCTCTTCTTGCAGAGCGGCCATGTTGTTCTCATCAGGCAGGCAGCTGCTCCTCTGAATGAATAAAGGAAATGGCTTGAATATACAGTATATGCACACCACACTTATTGATTACATTTCCATTCCATTTCATAATTATGCCCAACTCTGTGTTGGTTTTTCACATAAAATCCTTCGAATTTTATTTTTAGTTGGACATTGAAACGTGACAAAATGTAAAAATAAAAGAAGTGTAAGGGGTATGAATACTTTTGCTAGTTACAGTATAAAGAAGGCAAATATTGACTGACATCAGTGAAATAAACAAAGGACGTTCTTCTCTTAATACCTTAATACATGAATGTAGATGGAAAAAAATGAAGGGTCCCAGTCTAGTCATACTAGTCTAGTCTGGTTTAAAGTGTCAGAGGGCAGCATCATCAAGCATCAACAGACCTTTTTAGAAGCAGCTAGTGTGGTTACACAGCAGGGATTTCCAGAAGCAAATTTTCTAGCTTACACTCTTATGTTACAGTTAAAAAATGAAAACTAAAATGATCTTTGTTATCTTGTCTGCATATAATCTAAAATCCAAAGCCTGAAAGCTAAGCCTCCAACACTTTTGTTGACAGTGTGACATTCTGTAACACGCTCCCAGATTCAGTGGTAACTCTTTAAAGCAGTTTGCTAGCTCACCTTCTCCAGATCCAGCACCTTGTCTTGCATTTCTTTCAGCGCCCCGAGCAGTTCGGCCTCACGCAGTCGGGACTGCTCGAGTTGCGTCTGCAGATTGGTCACAAACTGCTCTGTGTACTGGAAACACAAATCATCATGTTACACATGCATATCATACAGTAGTAACTGAGATCAGTTTTAATGCATTTGGTGATCAGCTTTTAAGCTAATTTCTGTTTACCGGAAAACTGAGTGTATATGTTTTATTTTAGTGGATGGATGGGATGCACTTTACTGCTCATGTTAGGGTCACCAGTTCAGATCTGCAAGTTAACCACAAGGGCAGTAACCCTGGGTGTGTATTCTACCATTTTTCTTTAGGTTTCTTTCTCCTTAGAAAAGAAGAGCCACCTACTATTACACAACTTAAACAATTTTTCTCAGAAAACTGAAAAGTGTTATTAAAATGCACTTGAGGAAGATAATTATGAATCAGACAATTCAAAACTGAAAGAAATATATATATTTTTTTACAAATAAAGTGAGAGCATCCACAGAAATTCTTCTTTTTCATTTTTCTGTAAATGTGCAAAATACAGCAAATAATCACAGACACATGCGCAAAAATATCTAACTGTACTTTTGCCCACTGACTACCCCTGGGAGTGACGTCAGCAAATTGAAAGCTACTGCAGATTTTTGAGTCACTACATCAGGGTCAAACTACAAAGTGGAGGGTATGAGAGCTGCAGAAAAACAGCAAATGGAGTGGAAAAGTCCTTCTGGGGTAAAATACAGAAGCATTAAATCGGGCAAGTACATAGCGTGAGTAGAAGATTCTCGCTTTGTCATTCTGGGCTTTTCAGTCATCATTATCAAAGTCAGCTCATTGTGTGAGGAGGTGTGTGAACCCTGGGGGTGAAGGATGCCAGCAATCTGAGCTGGAATAAAAATCATCAGTCACAATAACCTCATTAAGAGTGAAATCACTGTATTTATTTTGTTTTTCTTGGATAATGATGCAGGCCGTTATCTTTCTTAGACAATGTAGTAGGCATCAATTCAGCAAACCTTCTCTAGATGTGACATGTGCTGCTTTCTTTTACCACCATCTTGTCACATATAAGAGCGAGCTGCAGAGGCAACTGTGAGATCTTCAACTGAAATTCAGTGGTTACCAACATGGCAACAAGGCTTTGTTTATTTAGTGGGAGTTGGAAACACAGTGATGATCTTATCAAACCTTAGCTTGCTGGTGTTCATAACAGACGAGAAATGATTGTGGTTGTGTGACCATTTGATGACAGGCCTTTGATACAAGTTCAGATTATCAGAAAGTAAAAAATATAAAAATAAGCTGTCAATGGTTTCTACATTTTACAGAAATTTATTTTCAGACAAACTCTGACTCTTCCTTTGCCTAGCAGTTAGGGTTCTATCTAAATATTGGATTACTGGAATACTGGATTATATATGGAATTAATAAAGTCAATCATGCAATTAGGAAATTTCAAGACGGTATCCTTTTTGTAGAGCAAAACTGCCCTGGCACATGTAGGCAACCATTTGCCCTGAAACGTCGCAATAGAACACGTTTAAAAAAAAATCTAAATATTGTTTTTAGCCAGTTCTTATGAAAGAGGGTTTCTTATTGAAGGACTTTTACAAGCTTTTTATTTACTTTAACTAATAGCTTTATTGTTGGAACTTGCGTTAAGTATAAAAAAAAGAGTACACATCCTAGCAACTCTTCTGCTGCCCTTCCTGTTAAGTAGCAGTATTATTTTCTCAACATTGACCCCTTGTGTTTAGGAGAGTTACAGCAACGAGTACAAGGAAGCTACAGCTTGCGTACTCCATTTACCAAGGAGCAAACCTGTTTAGTATTAATTTGTTCATTTTTTAGTTGCATGAAGTCCTTATTGACACAACTTTTGTAAAAACATAAGTCAAATCTATCAAAATCTAGTTTAGCAAGAAGAGGCCAGTGGCATTTAGCCAATTAAGGGCACCGCCCCACCACTCACCACGTAACATTAAGATTAAAAAATGTAATAAAAATGAAATAATAAAATAAAAATATTTCGAAAAAATATTTAAATATTTTTAAGATGTGCAAGATAAATATTTTATAGTTACTTAGGAGTTGTCTGATTGGTGCCGTATTTCCGCTCTGCAGGTGCAAAAATCTTTGCCCATAGACACTCCTTGCACATGCGCAGTAGCTCCTCTTCAATACAAGAGATAGGAGATTTTGTATTGAAGAGCCTCATTTACATACCACCATTCTGTGCAAAGGGGCGATGTCTGACAGTACGGCTGACTGACAGGTTGAGAGGCGGGATTGGAGACAGAGAGGCAAAATGAAGGAGTTGAACAATTCAGTGAAATCTCTTAAAACAAAAGCTTTTCAGAGGAGATCGTACCAGGAGAGAAAGAGCCCAGACCTTATCAGCCGAACATCAAAATTAATCAGTAGAGGGAGCCTCTGCACTCTGTTTTTTTCCAGGACCTAGCATGGATTAGGAAAGGTATGGCTGATTTAAAACACTTTTCAAAAAAGGCAAGGAAGCATGAACATACTGGGATCCAAATGGAAAATGCAGTCTAGCCATGTTTGGGAAAATAATTGTTTTACAGCTAGCCAAGAAATATTCTTGGGGTTTTATCAAGTGCCAAACAATCAGCACAGGTAACATTGCTGCCTTGGTTTTGTTGTCTCTGCAGTTACCACAGAAATCCTGTAAATGAGCAAACCCGACTGGACATTGACAACTATGTGCTGCAGTCAAGTGTCTTGCAGTGATAAACATCAATATGAATGCGTTTGTGTAAAAAGTACACAATAAACATGAATAATGACGTTTAAAATCTACAGTTATTTACCCTCTGCTGTTGCAGCTCCCTGATGGTATCCTGGGCTTTCTCAAGGTTCTCGTTGGCTGCGTTGCACTGCTGTCTCACTACCGCCAGCTCCCGTTTGATAACATAGTTCTCCTCTGCTTCCTGTGCTCGAGTCACCTGACCCTGTATTAGCACGCCAAAAATGAAGGGTCAATATCAACTGTAGAGTTTTAATTCTAACATGCAGGCAAACTAGGGATGAATGGCTCATTACGATTACATACGGGATTACAGAAAATTTAGGATTAAGGGAAATATTGCTAGATGTTACACGACCGATGTTTTACCCCTAATAAGTGCACTTTTAGAAAAGATGCTTTTAAAACTTTTGATTTAGAAGCTAGGGAAAACAATGGGATTCTCAACTCTAGAGTTCAAGTATAAAACTACAGAGTATACCTTGTTGGCTTAACTTTCCATAAAGTTTAAGGACTTTCTAAAAGCAAAGAAATCCAGTGTCTTTCTAGCGTTTCCATTAAAACAATATACTGATTGTATTGTTGAAATTTTATAAAAAGCAAGATACAATACAGATGGTGTGTTAAGTTCTGACAAAGTGATATTGATGCCTAAAGACAAAAACAAGCAGTTTCTATGGCTGCAGTCCTTTTAGCCACTCACTGGCTGTATTATTAATTATAATGTCGCAACAATTTTTGACAAATAACAAAAAGATTACATACTCCATGTTCTCTTTTCCATTTTGTTATGTTACTTCCACAAACTTCGGTGTATTTTTTTTTTGCAATTTTATGCAACACAGCAATAACAAGTAAATGTAAAGTGGAAGGAAAATGGTACAATGTTTTCAAATATTTTTATAAATAAAAAATGTGAGAAGTTTGGCATCCACTTCTATTCAGCCCTGCTGAGTAAAGGCTGTGTCAGGCCGCCTTTAGTTAAACCAAAAGCTGCAACTCTTTTGGGGGATGTCTCCACCAGGTTCTCTATTCTTTTTTTTTGCCATCATTGTTAGTCAGGCTGGATGGTGACAGTATGTGAACATCACTGTTTAAGGCTTGCCGCAGATTCGCGATTGGAACATTCTAAAACATAAATTGGCCTCGACCTAAGCTATTCCATTGTAGTTCTAGCTGTATGTTCAGGGTCGTTTTGCTGGAAGGTGAACCTTCGGACCAGCAGCAACACTTTTATGTTTTACCATGGGGATTCTGTGCAGGCCAAAACAAATAATTTTGGTCTCATATCATTGGCTCATTTCAAACTGCAAATAGGACTGTGTAGGGTTTTCTTTCAAACAACGACTTTCTTCTTGCCAGATGTGTGGCATGCTCTTCAGTCCGAAGCTTCTCCAACCTAAGCTGTGTATCTTCACAGCTCCTTTAGAGTTAGAACGGTCTTGTTTGTTGATGAATGCTCTCCTTGCTCGGCATTTCAGTTTAGGTGGACAGCTGTGCCTTTGGAGGTTTGCAGTTGCACCGTATTCTTTCTATTTACAGATGGTAGATTGAACAGATCTCTGTGTTTAAAGTTTCGGATATTGTTTTACAACCCCACCCTGCTTTAAACGTCTCCACAGTTCTCTCCTTGGCCTCATTGCTGTGTTCTTTGGTCTCCTTGATGATATTTGTTCACTAATGTTCTCTAACAAACCTCTGAGGCCTTCACAGAACAGCTGGATTTATGCTGATCTTCTATTACACACAGTTGAACTTTTTTTACGAAAGAGACTTCAACTGATTTTACTGGACTTTATTTAGCAGCATCAATTTAAAAGAGATTGAATTCATACGAACAACACAAATGCAATTTTATTTGTAAATACCTTTTTTAAACTGTGTACTGTTCCCCTTCCATTTCAAAATAACATGGTACTTTGTGTTGGTCTTTCACATAAAATTCCACATTTCAATTTGTTCTAAAAGGTTCAAGGCAAATAAATACATTGCATTGTATCTATGATGAAAATATGCTAATTTAACACTGACGTGCCACATGCTGGGTTTATAAACTTGTTTCAGTTCATCATGGCTAAAGACTGCATGCATTGAAAGAACAGACAATCCTGTGGGCTGAAAAGGTACACAGCGTAAAGGTTTTCTTCATGCATTTTGGTCAAGTTACTGGAAAAACTATAGCAGAGAAATTGAGAGAAGAGGTGTGAGTAAGGCAGAGGTTAGCAAGAGGTTTGTGGGAAAGTGGTGCACAGTACTCTACCTGTATCAGTCTGTCTGCCAGAGCGGCACTCTCCTACAGCGAAACCAAGGAGAGGAACAAGAGGATGAAAAAAGTGATGAAGATGGTGAAAGAAAAAAAAACAGTGGGAGTCCAGGGAAGATAAACAACAAAAAAAGGAAACAAATGTAGAGAAGTGAAGAGAGAAGTGAAGAAATGAGAAGCATCTGCATCAATTCAGTATAAGAAAATGTCCTTCACAGAAGATGTCAAGATCAAAACCTGAAGTCTTCAATGGCAAAGTGCTGAACAGTCTCTCTTACACACACACACACACACACACACACACCCTCAGTGGAAGGAAACCAACAATAAAAAGTGTGAATATAAACCCACTGTATAACAGTCTCTTATTCCAGTGCTGAACAATACTCCCAGACTGGCCTGATATGGCTGTTCAGCTGCAGCGATGCTGCAGATTTAAATCAACATACTGAGGATAGGAAGCTGTTGTCTAACCTTCTCCAGCGTTTCAATCCTCTGCTTCAGCAGCCTGTTTTCCGTGCGTAATCTCTGAACAAATAAAATGAAGACGTGTACTTAAACACATCATTAAATATGTCAGAATCTAATCCATTTATAAGCATCAATATATGGATTACACAAACCTTAATCTCAATCTGCTCCTCCATTTCTTTATTTTTAATTGTGGTGTATTCTTTCTCAAGTCTAAAAAAAGGAAAGCAAATTACTAGATATTTTTCTTATTTTCAGAAACAGTACATCAGAAGTTAAAGGATTTTAACAATCTTTTCACTTAGACTATGATGCATTCAAAAGATGAAAACATAGGAGACTGGGTTTCCCAATGTAATGCAGCACTCAAAGCCAAATCAAGCCCACATCATTTATAACAACGGATGTGTGTTTGCTTCTGTGGAAAAGCCTCAGTGTTACATAAAGCCTCTTCAGCCTCCGGTCCCTGCAGTGGAAACTGAGTAATGAGCCGTCTTACTTCTTCATCCTCTTGGGGTTGTATTTGACCTGATAGGCCCTGAGGATCAGTTTGTCAGGGCAGCTGTCAAACTGGTGGGGGATCACCTTCTGGAAATGCTGAGAGGAAAACACAAGATGCTTATTAATATCTAACATCGTCAAAGCATGCAAAATAACCATAGATGGGGGGCTATTATTGAGAATACAGTTACTATTTATTAGGGGTGTAGCCCTATCTCGCAATATTCAAATGAGATGTTCTCCTCAAAGTAAACCCTGTCTTGCAAAACTCTTTCTAGCTGCTGTCAGTACGTGAAGTTATGTGATGAAGAGTGTCTAAGCTATTATTATTGGTCCAGGGAATGAAGCTGAGAGGTTTCGCTGATAATGCATGCTTATAAAGCATCAAAGAAGCCTTTACCATTTGTCAATGTCTGTGTTGCAGCATATTGGGTTCTCAGCAGAAATAAGAAGAAAGACAAAGTATGATCCATTTGTAAGCACTATCTTAACTCCTAATCCAGATCAAGTTGGCCTCTGCTTTGGAGGATCCTATTAGCACTAACCTAGAGGGTAATTCCAGATATTTTATAAGCCTGCATTTGATCAGTAGTAGCAGAAGTCTGAAGTTCAAAGTCTAAAACAGACTCATCACATATGAACTGGATTCTACTACACAGAATAGAGATGATTTAAAACACAGTTGGAAATTTTGTAGCAATTATTCTATTTGTGAAAACAAAAAAAGTTCCTTTTACTATCCTTTTTGGTATTGAGACTACCTCAGAAGAACAGAAGCATTAAAACTGAAACATTTGGCTGTGATGGACTGGAGACCTGTCCAGGGTGTACCCCGCCTCCTGCCCATAGACTGCTGGAGATAGATAGGCACCAGCTTCCCTGTCACCCACTATGGAAAAAGCGGTAGAAAATGACTGCCTGACTGACTGTCATTTGGACTGGTAAAAACTCACTGGTATAAAACTGATTATGGATTCTTTAAAATCCAGTTTGTTATAAGTGGCTTTTGACTCTATTTGTCAAAACAAAACATGGGGATTCTTAGTTTTCCCAAAGATATTGTGAAACCTAATATTTTGTATCATCTTGTCTTGTCAGCTCAATGTTTTCCTGTCATTTGTTACTAAAAGACAAGAAAACCTTTTTTGCAAGAAAACTAAATAGCTGCTTATTTCACATTTATGTTTGTTCTCAAATAAATGAAAACATAATAAAAAGACAGAGGAAATACATATAGAAAACTATATAGAGCCAGTGAAACACTCTAAAAGCTGACGGGTGTGGCCTTTACTTCTTTCCACAAGTTTTGCCTGCAAATAAAGATCAGCTATATGCATATTTCACTTGTCTGACCAGAGTTTAGCAGGTAGCAAGTGTTTGTTTCTAGCTAAACAACTGCTGCGTCCTGATGACAGCAGATGTATAAAACAGGAA
>JAHHUM010000495.1:0-76285 GCA_036173005.1 Crenichthys baileyi | reverse complement strand
AAAAACAGATCCAGTCTGAAAATGAGAGTCCAGTTTCCAGTCAGGAATCTCTTCTCTGGAAGTTTCCATCATCTGTGGAGGATCTGCATGGGTTCCTGAACGTTTTCTGCAGCAGTGGAGATGTTGGATGAGAAAATGATTCCCGCTAACCCTCTGGATCAGGATCTCTGATAAGTTCTGATAAGTGGAGGGGGCGCTGTTAGAGCTTGGATCAAACCCTGAGGGATTTCAGTGTCCAAGAACCTGGGCAGATCTGGATTTAGAAACCAGGAGCTGGCTCACAGAGGTCACAACCAGCTTGTTATTGTTACTCAATAAACTGAAGAGATAACCGCAATAACACCACAGCATTCCAAAAACAGCTGCTGGAGCCAAACTAACGAGATTCATCGTCTAACTTGAGGGTCCATGTCCTGCAACTTGCAGGTGTGTCTCTCTGTCAACACACCTGAATCATATAATTAGGTCCTTAGAAGGACACTGTAGAACCTGAGTCCATCAGGAAGTACGTCTGTCTTCTGATGCAGGTGTGTTGGACTTGGGACACATCCAGAAGCTGCAGGACACCCTGCTGCTCGCTGACCTGAACTCTGTCCAGGAGGGGGCGCTTTTCGATAAAGGAGGGAGTAAATCATGTAAAAGCCTACATATATCCAGCTCATATTCATGAGCAGCGGAACCGTGAGGCAAGTTCTGCTCACGACCGGTTCTGATTGGGGGGAGAACTTGAGTTTGGGCAGAGTGGATCGGGACCTCCTGCTGATCAGTGGGCAGGTTCTGCAGCTGGTTCTGGTTTCCTGTCGGTGCAGTGAGCACAGACAGGCTCCTCCTCTCTAGGAGGAGGTCTCACTCTGACTCAGACTCTGAGTCCAGCAGGAAAACTTTTCTCCGCTTAGCTCTGGACCGGTTCTGTTCTGTTCTGCGCCATCATGTCCGGGGTCGCCTCCACTCTGGCCAAGAAACGGGCTCTTGCCGCCGGGTTCGGCACCAACTCAAACGCGGTTCAGTACTTGAACCAGAACTTTGAGGCCCTGCGCGCTCAGTGCCGCTCCTCCGGACAACTGTTCTGCGACCCCACCTTCCCGGCCGAACCACAATCTCTGGGCTTCAAGGAACTTGGTCGGAACTCTGCCAAGATCCGCGGAGTCACTTGGAAGAGACCGACGGTAAGAACCGTATCCGAACTGGGGTGGATGAGAGATTTTGGGTGGTGGGTGTGGCCGCCCCCTCCCTGCAGAAAATCCTTCTGATCTGCTTTGGGTTCGGGTCTGGGTTCGGGTGAAGTTCTGTCGGAGAGAAAATAGGAGGTTACGAACACTCTAAAACTCTGACGGCTTTATCTGAAGAATAGATCGGAACCTCAGACAGTTTGAGCAGGAAGTCAGACAGAAGCAGAACATCAGAGATCCAGATAATGGAGGCAGAACCTTATCAAACAGAGATGGAACCTGATCAGACCAGGCAGAACTTGGTCAAACAAGGCAGAACCAAGTCAGACAAAGACAAAGTCTGTTCAGATATAGACAGACCTGGGTCAGTGAGAGAACCAGGCAGCAGGTGGTGTTTCTGAGGTGGTCCAGTTGATCTGTGTCTTAGAGCTGCAGGTCCGACTGAAACCAAAGGAACCTTCGGGTGTTTGGTTATGTGATCCAGAACCAGAACATCTGAGGTGAGGTTCTGTGGTCTGTTAGGGTATTTCAGTGGTTTAATATTTAAAGTTTGCTCTGAAAGAACCTGCAGGAGTTCTGGTTCTGCTGCTGAGTAAGGCAGAACCTCAGAACCATTTCTGAGATGGCAGCTATCTCAGGAGTTCTGCTGTCACTCTCTGTGTCCATATGTCTCATTCAGTCCTGTTGTCCTTCAGGAGCTGGTCTCAAACCCGGAGTTCATCGTGGGCGGAGCCACCAGAACCGACATCTGTCAGGGAGGTCTGGGTGAGTTTTACACACTGTCCCTGAATGCAGCACATGCACAACTAACAGGAAGCTGCTCAGGTGAGGTCAGAGGTCACTGACAGCCAGAGGAGGTCACAAATTCAATTCCAACCAGAACCTCTGCTGGGTACAGCTCAGCAGAATTGATTGATGAATGCAGGTTCTCTGTTGGTTCCACCCTGGTGGGACAACCAATGAGAACAGTCTGGACCGCCGAGGGTTCACAGAACCAGATTCTGTTCCTCAGCAGGCAGCAACAGGGACATGAGATCCATGACACAGAGCCAGGAGAAGAACAGCAGATGTTCCACCAGGTTCTGGACCATGATGCGGATACAGTCAAAAACGTCAGAACTCCCTGCTGTGCACAGAGGTGTGTACGCTGCTTTAAAGAACGTTCTGATCCGACTGGGACCATTCCAGGTTTACAGGGATCCAAGGAGCAGCCTGTAATCAGCAGATATCATCTGACATGTCCTCTTGTGGACACTGATGGTTCTGCAAAAACCATCAGTTTATCTGATCCCAGACCTGCTCCACTTCAGGACACGACATCTCTCCAAAGTATCTGCTACCTGGTGGATGCAGTGATCTGAGGAACGCTACGGAGAATCCTCCAGAAGCTGATGTATCAGAGTGTTGGTGTTGGTGCAGGGTGGAGGCCTGTGGAGCTGCTGAACCAGAATCCGCTGCAGGCTGTACTCTTACTGGCTGACAGGGAGGAGCAGCTCAGGAAAATAAATTGGTTAGAAGCGCCATCATAGTGAGTGCTGCGAGCCAATGAGGACTCGCCCTGTCACACGCTGCTATGAGTCATGTTGGTGCAGACTGAAACCACAGCAGAGCCGCAGCTCGTCTGGCTCAGAGTGGGAGATCTGTTCTCACACGCTACAAACAAGGAATTTCCTGCAGAGTGATACCTCCTCCAAACCATGTCTCTGTCAATGTTTGTGGACCGCAGCACATTAGAATCTGGACCGGAACAAACATGTTGACTGTCTGTTGGGAATCCTTTAATCAGACCTGGATTATTCCCAGTTCACTGCCAGCATTCCCTGTTCTACTTCCAAGTTTTGTGACTCTTTCAGAGGAACGTAATGTTTTCAGGCCCAACTGTTTCCTTCTGTTTCTGCTCATCTCTCTTTAAGAAGCTCTCCCTTCTCTGATTGGTCGATAATGGTGGAGGTTGTTTGGGAGAACCTCTGAGATGGTTCATTGGAAAAAATGTCTCCAGCTCCAGAAACTCAGAGCTTCCCTGCTGCTTCATCAACTCAGGAATCTCAGGTTTTCCAAGCTGATGAGGGAATGTTGAACTGAAGGTACGATCTCAGAATTCCTGGTGGGACTGTTTAGAGAGCAACTGCAGTCGGATCCGGTCTTCAAGAACCCGGATGTTCAAAGTTTAGTGAAGACGTGAAGTCTTTAGTTTATCACTGATGAAGCTTCAGATTCGGTCCTCATCCAGTTCTTCCTGAGTTTCTGGAGATTAAAAACGTTGCAGAACTGATCGCATCACTGACGGGATGGTTCTGATGTACTGATCCAGAACAGAACCCTGCTTCCAAACACACACCAAGGATACAAATATTGATAGAAATCTACTTTTGGAAAGATAAAAACCTCCACCACCCAGGATTCTGTTTGTAGACTTCAGCTCGGCCTTGATCACCATCAACCTAGACGTCCTCCACCAGAAGTTCACCAGCTCACAGTGCTGGCCTCCACCTGTCAGTGGATCACCTGCTTCCTGACTGATGGAGGTTGTCTGGAGAATTCCCCCCACCATCTCCAACAACACTGTGTCCAATGTGGATCATTTCTGGTTCCTAAGAACCACCATTTCTCAGAACCTGAGATGGTCTTCACACATAGACACTGTTCGAAAGAAGGCCCAGCAGAGACTGTACTTCCTGAGGCAACTCAAGAAGTTCAACCTTCCACAGGAGCTGCTGGTCATCTTCTCCACTGCCATCATTCAGTCTGTCCTGTCTTCATCCATCTCAGTGTGGTTTGGTTCATCCACAAAACAGGACAGGTCCAGACTGCAACGAATAATCAGGACTGCAGAGAGAATCATCAGGACTGACCTTCCCTCCATCCAGGACTTATACAGGTCAAGGGTCAGGAAAAGAGCTGCTAAAATCTCTGCAGACCCCACACACCCTGCACATAAACTGTTTAGGCTTTTACCTCCAGGTGGCGCTACAGAAACAGTTTCTTTCTGATGGATACAAGGAACACCTCACAGCCTCAGTAGTCAGCTACTCTGCTGAAAACAAATGAGCTCCTGCTCCATGACAACCGACCTTCCTTCGTCTTACAGACATAAATACACCCTTGTGCATCCTGCTCCTTCTCCTTTTTATTGAAGTGTTTTTACATGTTGAGGTTTTTGTTTGGACTGATGATGCTCTAAGATGTGAGCGATGGAAACCGACGTCAGATTCCATGTTTGAGCTCTCAAACTTGTCTATTAAAGTTTCTGACTGTCTTCTAGGTGACTGCTGGCTGTTAGCCGCCATCGCCTCTCTGACCATGAACGAGTACGTGATGGCTCGAGTCGTTCCCACAAACCAGGGATTTGGAGATGACTATGCAGGAATCTTCCATTTCCAGGTATGGGCTATGCCAGGTGTTCAGCTGCACTGTCACAGGAAGTGTTTGCTGTGTCTCAGATGGTCTTCCTGTCTGTCTGCAGTTCTGGCAGTTTGGAGAGTGGGTGGACGTGGTGATTGACGACCGCCTGCCTGTTAAAGACGGAAAACTGCTGTTTGTCCATTCAGCAGAAGGCCGGGAATTCTGGAGTGCCCTTCTGGAGAAAGCCTACGCCAAGTAAGACCATCCAGAGCTTCGACCACAGGGCTGGTTATACTGGTGCTGGATGGGAGGAAGTCTGTTCCCTGGGACCCTGGGAACTGTCCTCCGGTTTAGGTCCTTCCTCCTCTCTGCTCAGCTCTGTAGCAGTTTGCACTGCTAACCTGTAAGGCTGCACTTCTCAGACTACCTGAGCTGGAGTCAGCGTCCGGTTGTTGGTTTGAGGTTTCCAGGTGAACGTCGGCGGTTTCAGGGCAGCAGAATAGCTGTGAGAACGTGTTAATGCAGTGATTAATAAGCATTGATCAGAAGAGTACAACACTGCATCATCTGTGCAGAAACACACTTAAGAAATGAAACCTGAAGTAATTCATACACAAATCCTAACTAACAAATACTAAAGAAACCCATTAAAATAAAAACCAAAATCTAAAAGTATATTTTGTAACCGTTACCATGGTGACTCATCCTGTAAGCACTTTAATTTGGATGTCAGAGTGCTCTCAGGTCTCCTGAGCTGTTGGTCCCTCAGAGCCTCCTGTGATGGATCCATCACCAACAGCTTTAATGTTCTGCATGCAGGGTGAATGGATGCTATGAAGCACTGTCTGGTGGTTCCACCACTGAGGGCTTCGAGGATTTCACTGGAGGCATTGCAGAGAACTACGACCTCAACCAGCCACCATCAAACCTGTTCCAGATTATCAAAAAGGCTCTGGAGGCTGGAGCTCTGCTAGGCTGCTCCATCGATGTGAGTGCACCATCATTCACTCCGTGAACCGTGTATGGTGTTCCTGAAGGTTAACTTCATGCAACTGAACTATTAGGAGAACATGAACACTCTTAAGTTGAAACCTTAGAAGATGATTTGTTTGGTTGTTGCTGCAGATCACCAGTGCTGCAGACTCTGAGGCTGTGACCCGTCAGAAGCTGGTGAAAGGCCATGCCTACTCGCTGACGGGTGCTGTGGAGGTAATGTGAGCTCCTGGAAATGAGGTTCTGTCAAACAGAAGCAGGAGAAAACGGGGTTCTGTGTCCTGGTTGCAGGTGAACTACCGTGGGCGCCAGGAGAAGCTAGTGAGGATGAGGAACCCCTGGGGTCAGGTGGAGTGGACTGGAGCTTGGAGCGATGGGTAAGCAAACAGAATCCATCCGTGAGGTTCTGAGTTCTGCATCTCCCCTTCAGCTGCAGGAACACTCTGAAACTAGCTGGTGTCGTCTTTAACTGTTCATGGTGAGTTCAGATAATCAGGAACCAAAAAGCAGTGTTGATCTGGACAGAAAGTAACTGGTCTAATTGGGTTCCAGTAACGTACAGGCTAAGTTCCAGACTTTGTATGGAAGGTTTCCACATTAAAACAGAACCAGACCATCCACTAAGCAGTTCATCAGGCTTTATTCCTGCAGCTCTGTCTCTTCTTCATGCAGGTCGTCTGAGTGGAGCAACGTTCAGGGCGAGTGTCCTCACGCCAACGCAGAGGATGGAGAGTTCTGGTAGGACGAACAGAAACTCAGAGGAACACACATGAACTAATCTTAGGACAGAGTGAGAGCGTATCTCCGTTCCTGTCTCTGCAGGATGTCCTTCAACGACTTCCTGCGGCACTACTCCCGTATTGAGGTGTGCACTCTGACCCCCGATACAATTGAAGACGAATCTGTCAAACACTGGAGCATGAGCAAGTTCGACGGCACCTGGAGGAAAGGGTCCACGGCCGGAGGCTGCAGGAACCACCCCTGTTAGTAGCCATGCAAAACACACTGCTTTAGACCTCTGACAGGACTGACGGACCTGATTGTCCTGATGGTACTGATAGACCTGGTGCTACTGATGGTCCTGCATACAGAGTTCCTGGAGGACGGTGTTCCCAGTGGGTGTTTGTGGTGATTAAAACAGGTTAGAGTTTCCTGTCTGACGAACATGACTGGAGCTGACCTGCAGCCAGGGGGCAGTTTCTGAGGTGGTTCAGCAAATGATGGGGTTCTTCTACCCATGACAGGAACTTTTCTGTGAACGATGAGGCAGTTTTCCTTAATGACCAGGTGGTCCTGTTGAACCAGAGTGAACCACGGGGCTGTAGGTGATTCTCCTCATATAACGGGATGCTCTTATTTCTCTGCAGACACTTTCTGGATGAACCCTCAGTTTGTGATCAAGCTGGATGAGGAAGATGATGACCCTGATGATGGTGAGGTGGGCTGCAGCTTTGTGGTTGGTCTGATCCAGAAGAACCGCAGGAAGCTGCGCAACCAGGGCGAGGACATGCATACCATTGGTTTTGCCATCTACGAGGTCTGAAACATTCCCTTTGATTCCAGCAACAGATCCAACATGAACCCAACATTTTAACTCTGCTTTGTTCTGTTTGCTTTCAGGTTCCACAGCAGGTGAGTCCACCTTGAAGCCTTCACATCATCTGCCATTCAGCAAATAGAAACCTGATGCAGTAACCTTTGAACTGCACACAGGAGTATGCTTTGTTTCCCTCATCAGTCAGCTTCAGTCCATGTTGGATCAGACTCAAATCTGTTTCAGAATTGAGCTGTAAAGGAAATCTAAATCCTGGATGTTTGTGTTCCTTAGAAGGTTCAAAAGACACAAATGCTGGAAAAAAGTTACTGATTTACTGCTTGGAGAAATTTACGGGCCTGATGCACGTTTCACTGGTAATCTCAGTTCCTGGATAGAAAATCTAAATGTTGATGACTCAACCTAACGGCTGGTGGGCGGAGCAAGAAACCAGCAGTTACTGGTTTTAGGGTTCACTTTAAAGCTTGAAGTAAAGATCTGCCTCCAACACAGAGCACACATCTGTCTCATTTAAAGTTATCTTCTGGAGTCTGCGTCAGAGGAGGGGTGGGGCTCCTTTGATTGATCCGTTCCAGTGGCTTAATGAGGCTCTGCCCACATCTGAACAGCCTGCTGTTGTTTAAATCTCAGCAAAGCATTTCATTACAATGAGTCACCAGATTCTTCTGAAGGTTGTCTTGGAAGCTCTAAACACTTAGTCAGCACTGAGAAGAGTGTGACTCACGTAAAACATTCAAACGGTGAAATCTTTGTAACGTGTGGGAATCAAAGCAGATGAGAGTTTTCCTGATGGGCTGTTTCTCTGCAGTTCCAGGGACAGAGGGAGGTCCACCTGGATAAAAACTTCTTCTTGACCCATGCTCAGACGGCGAGGTCGGAAACCTTCACCAACCTGCGGGAGGTGAGCTCCCGCTTCAAACTGCCACCTGGAGAGTACCTGATTGTCCCATCCACCTTCGATCCACACCTGAATGGGGATTTCTGCATCCGAGTCTTCTCCGAGAAGCAGACAGAGACCCTGTAAGAGCTAAAAGCTGCTGGTTCTGCTGGGTTTGTAGGGCAGGGGGACCAGAACCTCCTCTGTACTCCTTCCTGTTCCTGTTACAGGCAGACGTTTCTTCAATTCATCAGACCCATCCACATCCTGTAGAGTTTGTGGCTGCTCTGGAGTTTCTGAAAGACGTCCATAGACCAGAAGTTTGGTTCCCTGATCTCTGGAAGGTGCAGAGGAGGGAAAGTGGGTCAGGGTCAAAGGGCTTAAACTGCTGTTTGTTCTGTTTCAGGCCCTGTGACGACCCGGTCAGCGCAGAGCTCAGTGACGTGAGTGATGCTCCGCCAACAGCTGCTAGTTAGCAGGTTACAGTTGTCGGTTAGCCGCTTGTAGTTGTCAGATATTACGTTCTAGGTGTTATCTAGCAAGTTACAGCTTTAATTTAGCAGATGAATATTTGATCAAATCAAGCAGTTCTTTGTGTTCTTTAACCTTGACAAAAACGTTAAAACTTAAAAGTTTAGAAGAAGAAGAAGAAGCCTGTTTTAAGATGAGCTACAACTTTCATTTCCCTTTGGGATTAATAAGTATTTTGAATTTGAATTTAAATTTAAGTTCTAAAATGTTAAAATATTATCTGAACAGTTATGTTCGCCTGGAGGTCAGTGGTTTCGAGGTTCCAGCTGGAAAAACAACAAGAACATGTTCTGGTTTGGGAACTGGAAAAAGCAGCCCAGAATTTAGCATCAAGCAGCACATGTAAATAAAGAAAACATGTTAGCAATTCAGATTTTGATTACATATCATAAAATCAAAACTTCCTTTAGTATTTAAACACAGTAGAAATTGAGAACGGATATTGATAGTACTGTTAGTAGCAGTTAGTACCACACTAACTAGCGGATTATGTGCTCAGCTGAGGTTCGGCATCATTCCCAGATTCCAAATCAAATGCACTATTTTTGCTGTGTTTTGTCTTTTCATGGTTCTTGTGTCCAGGAGGTGGTTTCAGATGAAGATGTGGATTCAGGGTTCAGGAACCTGTTCTCTAAACTTGCTGGAGCTGTAAGTCTCACAGTGACTCATCACACCCCAGCAGTCGTCACACAGTGAACTGTGTTCATGTTCAGTGATTCAGATCGCTTCAGTCTGTTGTCCTTTCACTGTAAAACTAAAACTAAGGAAGATGGTGCTCACATACAAGTACAAAAATATAAAGAGCATCATCTAACAGTCTGCTTGTTCTGCTTCTGATGCTGGCGCCGATGGCCATTCAGACAGTTCCTGGTGAGGAATCTCTGACTGTGTTCAGATTCCTGAAACAAACAGCGGTTCTGGAACAAATCCCACGGTCCAGGAGCCTCCGATCCCGGCTGACACACTGAGTTCAGATGTATCAGTTAGTTTAGATTTCATTTCAGGCTTCAGATTCACCTGAAGCTCACTTATTTCACATTTTGGTAAACACAAACTAATTATGAAATCTCTCAGCTGACTTCCTAAATGACCAGTATGGACAGATTTGAAGACAGACAGGAAGCATGTTTCCTGCCTGCTGATTGGCTGCCTTCTGTTTCAGGACATGGAGATCTCTGCATACGAGCTGAGGACCATCATGAACAAGATTGTTGCCAAACGTGAGCCAAAGCTTTGGCACATTGAACACGTTAAACAGGAGCGGCTGCAGGGATGACCTCTGTGTCGTTGTCTTAACAGGAACTGACATCAAAACAGATGGATTCAGCCTAGAGACCTGCAGGATCATGGTCAACCTGATGGATGTATCTTTTAAGGCCTGGATGAGTAATATTTAATTATAAATCAATATGACAGCTGCCCATGTGCAGCCAGCTGATTGGTTACTGATGATCTATGACTGATGAGCTGATTGGTCAGCGATCTGAGCTGTTCCGACATCTTTGAGTGATCTTTAACCTGCAGCAGGACAGCGGGAACGGGAGGCTGGGTCTTGGAGAGTTTGCCACGCTGTGGAAGAAGGTGCAGAGATACTTGGTGAGCTGTGACCTCTGACCTGTGAACCCATGTGTTTTCTTGATTTTGGAATTCTGGGAATGTCTGAGTGTTTCTGTTCCTGCAGTCGATCTATAAGCAGAATGACACGGATAACTCTGGAATGATGAGCACTCCAGAGATGAGGGTGGCCTTTAAAGATGCAGGTGGGTGTGTGTATGTGGTCTTTATTCACCTTGAATAGTGTTCAGCAACTTCCTGTCTGCTGTGTGCCACATGCTGCAGCGCTGTGAGATGATGTGGGCAGCAGTCTCTCTGAGGTGGTTTGGTACTGCAGCCTCTGGCCAACTGTGATCAGCACATTTCAGTCCTGCCAACAGACCTTCACCTCTGCTCTGGTTCTTCCTGTTTTCTGTGAGGAAGCGTATGGGAAGAAACTTGTGCCATCAGAAACTGAATTTGAATTGCTCAGACTGAATCTGTATTTGTGTAATTTGAAATTAAATGCATTGGTTTGAAAAAGAATTTCACTAAAACTGAATATAATGGTTTAAAACTGAACTTTTTTGCTTTGAAAATTGCTTTGCTTTGTATTGAAAATTCAGTTTGATTACTTAAATTTTCAGGTCTGAAATTCAATTTCAGTTCCAAAATTGAGTTTTTTGTGTCCCAGATCCAGGTTCTTAAAACCACAGATTACTCAAACACAGATTTACTATGGAAGTAAAATAGTCTCATTAGAATCAGACATGTTTTAGACATTGAATTTATAACACTGAATTTTTATCCTGTGCAATTATGTATATGAATTTTTTTTGTACTTAAAATTTGCGTTGCCCTGTGTTGGACTGGCGACCTGTCCAGGGTGTACCCGGCCTCTCGCCCGTAGACTGCTGGAGATTGGCACCAGCTCCCCCGCGACCCACTTTGGAAGAAGCTGTAGAAAATGACTGACTGACTTAAAATTTGCCAGCAAAAATTCGCCTGAAAAAATTCACCTGTAAAAATTCGCCTGCTGAAATTCACCTGCAGAAATTCACCTGCAAATGTGTTGCCGCTTCTTCCGGTCACTTCAAAACAAGAGCATCTGCGGACAGGGTTGGGGCGCTAGCTGTCATCAGGTCAAACATTTCATTCACTTCCATTAGATGAAAAAAAATACCGAATCTCAAATGAGTGTTAATTACCTGCCGTTTTGTAATAATATATTTTTGGCAGAAAAATCTCATGACTGATCTTCATTAAGCCACTATCCAACAAACTGTTAAGAGACTCGCCTCTGCCCAAGGCAATGGTGTGTCACGTGATCAAATAAGCGTAATCTGATTGGCTAAAAGACGCCCGACTCGATCGAGTGCTGATTGCTTTAACACCCATTTGAGATTCATTTTTTTTTTTCATCTAATGGAACTGAATGAAATGTCTGACAGACCTGATGACAGCTAGCGCCCCAACCCTGTCCGCAGATGCTCTTGTTTTGAAGTGACCGGAAGAAGCAGCAACACATTTGCAGGTGAATTTCTGTAGGTTAGTTTTTTCAGGTGAATTCTTGCAGGTGAATTTTTGCAGGCAAATTTTAAGTACAAAAAAAATTCACATACATAATTGCACAGGATAAAAATTCAGTGTCATAAATTCAATGTCTAAAAGGTGTCTGATTCTAATGAGACTATTTTACTTCCATAATTTACTGATTCACAGATGTCATTCACTATTGCTGGGTCCAAATTCAGGACTCCATTATTTTGAAGGATGCATTTTTAGGCCGATAACGTCCTGGATGAGGCGACGAATGCTGTCCATTCTCCAAGGTTCCAACAAATGCGTCCTTCTTATCCCCATGATTGGTCGAAGTAGATTGTTCAAACGGAAGTATCAAAGACCAGAGGAGAGAAAAAAGCTGTGAATAAAATTGCTGTGTAAACCTAAAATATAAAATATAAATAAAACATATCGCTTAATTACAAAAATGCGCCGATATGTTCGTCCGCTGCCCAAGCAGCCGCGCCCCTCGCCAGCTGTCAGCTGACCGGGGGGTTGAGGTGCTAAACCCCGAGAGAACAGCTGACTCCCGGCACATTGTTTTCAAAATCCCGCTGGGTTTCCCCACTGGGTGGAAGTTAGACGGATATAATTCAGTCAGATGAAATCTAATATTAATGTTTGGTTTATTTATTATTATAATATTTTTATTATTGCTAGGCAACAGAAGTGACGCTGAGGTAAGGGCGGGAAACGCAGACCGACGTAACACCGGCGCAGTGTTGCCAGGTGTACGATAATTATCGTATTTGTACGATAATTTTGCTCTCTGTACGATGAATTTTCCTAAAAAAGGTCAAATGTACGATTATTTGACCATTCCGTGAATGTGTGGTTGTAATCAGTTGTCATCGGCCTATCGCCAAAGTCTGTCGGAGTGTTTTTGTGAACCCTGAAGGCATCTGTGTCCGGATTCGGAAATTCCAGCCAATCGTGCTTTTCTAAATGTGACCTACGAGTGACGTGTATGCGTTGGCCTCCGAACAACGGCCATGATTGGCTGAATAGTCCACTGCGCCCGCCCATGATTGAGGAAAACAGAAAAGAAGAAGAAGAAGCAGAGCCCGGCACTTTGGGGATGCAGCTGTTGATAAATCCATTCTGTACTGACGCCACAAAGCTGCGAGTGCCTGTTAGACGCTATTCAACACATCAACAGACTTGTTATTTTGGTTATGACGAGTTTACGATAATTTCCCTCAAAATATAATTTTACGTCTCTAGTACGATAATCCTACATTTCTCACCTGGCAACACTGCACCAGCGGCACACTATGCTAATCTGGCATGTTTAGCTAATAGCTACAGGTAGCATCAGTGTTGCTGTTTGACCATCATTTGTTTCCATGACTTCTTATAGACGCTCATTTGACTTGGTGATGGACATCCACCAAGCTCATGTAGCTGCACTGCTGCAGCTCAACATGCCGTAAAGGAAGTTTAACCTGATGTGAAACGTAAATCGATGAATCGGTGTTTGATTAATCTGTGGCTATCCTCAAGGACCCGGATGTGTGACATAAAAAACTGAATTTTGGAACTGAAACTGAATTAGACCTGAAAGTGAAAGTAGTCAAACTGAATTTTTAATACAACGAAATACATTTTAAAAGCAAATGAATTCAGTTTCAAACCATTAAATTCAGTTTTAGTTTAGTGAAATTCTTTTTCAAACCAATGCATTTAATTTCAAATTACACAAATACAAATTCAGTCAGAGCAATTCAAATTCAGTTTTGATGGAACAAGTTTCTTCCCAAAGAAGCGCTCTCTCTCACTGCATTATGGGACATCATGTTGGCACCATGAGCCCCTGACCATCCCGTTTGTTCCTCTCCCATCAGATGTAAAACCCTAGAAAGTCCTGAAACAGATTAGATTCTGGTCACCAAACAATACAGTCAGGTTTAGTTTATTATTGAAAATGGTTTTGTAATGAAACCCATCAGACTGCATCGAGTCCGTTTTATGCTGAAGAAAAGTGAAACATTAATGGTTATAGCTCCTTAAGAGGCTTCATCTAGGAGAGAAAGACAGCTAAGCAGATGAATTCTGAGCCAGTTTTCAAGGTGAGAGTCTGAAGAAAGCACATAGTTAGTTACAGTAAAAGCTCAGCCAGTAGCCATGTCTAGGAGAGAGAAAGGGTTAAACACTGAAAGACAGGGCCATGTGGATCATCGGTAGAGGGTGAGCATTAAGTTGTTGCCAGCAGAAGCTTGGACGATGCTTCTTTTTGCTCTGTAATATATTTCTCCATTTTACAGTCAGAAGAGCCTCTCTGGTTCTATCCGTGTTTCCCTGCTCCTTTTGTTTATTGTGTCACCCCAAAATGAGTCAGAGTCCTGCGACACTCACATTGGTTCCATGTTTGCTGTAGTTCCTGGAAACGCAGTTAAACTTCAGTGGGTGGCATCAGAGTTCAGCTCCCAGTCTCCCTGGAAAAACACTAGCTCCATGGAGTGGGAGGGGCCAACTCCCACTGACATTCCTGGGACTACCGGCACATACCCCTCTGAGGTCAGGATGAGTCAGTTCCTGGGAATTTCAGACTGCAGAGCATCAACAGATGAGTTCAGATCCTTGCTGGTGAAACCCGGAGCAGTCCAGAGGCTGCAGCTTCACTTCCTGATCCCACTGTGTGGCAGAGGGTCAGTGAGCAAGGCATCAAGCCTGTTGGACATGATGACACCATCAGTGTGTTGTTAGAGTCCCTTCTCTGTTATTAGATTCCTTTCAAACGGATTTAAAACCCACTTTATTGGCTGGCTTTAGAACCTGTCGAAATGTCTTGTTTTATCTGGGATGTCATTCTTATGTCTCCACAAGTTGCACAGCAATCGGGTCAGGTCCAGTTTTAAATGGGCTTTAAAGTGTCTGTGCGGCTCCAGAGTTTAACCCTGTCTGATTGGTCAGAGTGATAACTGTAAGAGGAGTTATCACTCTGACCAATCAAGCAGGGTGGCCCAATTTGCCCGGTTCTGTTGGAGCAGGTGCAGAACTCCACCTCTTCTGAGATCAAACATGTTAAGCTGCTGCAGAGTCCCGTGTTTTCAGAACCAAAATGAGCTGGAAATATTCTAGAAAATCCCCTGCTGGGGGTGTGTTCAGGAAACTGTTAGGAAGACTTCCCGTACATCTGTAACTTCTTCTTCTTCTGCAGTGGTTCTGTGTCTAACCTGTTTTTTCTCTCTGCTGCTGCTCTCAGTGAGCTGATGGAGACGGTACGTCACCTCCTTCTATCTCCGTGTTCTGTGTGAGAATCTCTTTTCTGTCCATGTTTTTTCAAACCTTTCTTTATTTTCTGATTGTGGAACGTCTGTTAGTTTGAAGATGGGTTCTGTTCTTCTCCTGCGTTAACGTTCAGTCTAAATTACACTCAGGCTGGTTCTGCTACTGCTTCAGTCTCATTCATTTTACCGTCTGATGTGTGCAGAACTCCGAATCTGCAGACATAAAGACTCCTGAACCCAGCTTATCTCAGTTTAACTTTTAACTTTGACCCAGTTTAAATCATCTTAAGCAGATTTATTTCTGTTAACCTAGTTGGTCTAGTCTGTTTCACTCTGATTTACTGCCTCAAACGGTTCAGAACCAAACGCTTTGTGTTCCTCTGCTGAGAGAACTTTTAGAACACTTAGTTCTAAAGGCCAAACTGTTAGTGTTCCTAAAGTCATTTCATAGGAATCATATCTGATGAAACTGCTCAATCCAGAAGGCCATTGTCAGTTTTCATGTGTGGTTCTACAACCTCACAGCAGGTCCATTTGATCAACATCCTGGCTGTAGGTCGGTCTCCCAGAGGAGATTCTCCCCGGATCCTGTGATCATTTAAACCTGGTGATACACAAACAGAAATTTAGCGCTTCCAGGCATCAGCGATAAATCGATGCAGGGTGCCATCACAGGTTTAGAACCTTTTAAGAATTTGGATCTACTTTGCTGATAAGCTAGTCCTTGATAGACTCTTATTTTGAAAAGTAACCATGAGCCTAATTTTAAAAGTTCAGTTAAAACCGTTTCTTGTTTGCATTTCAGATATTTCAGAATTGTATAAACCGAATTCAGCAGAACCACTCAGGTTCTGAATAAATTCTAGTCAGGGATGACCTTAAAGCTGAGATTGTTCAGGGACTGCTGGGGCGACCATGATGGATTATTATAAGGAGGAAGAAACAGCTGAGCGATGGAGGAACCAGAAAATGCTGAGTCAGTGGTTGCTATGATGATTCCCTCTTTTTCCCGGGCCGGGGAGCAGAACTTGTCATCAGCTGGGCGGCGTCTCTGCAGTCTAGGCTGAGCTGAGAGGAAGGACGTCCTGCGGCAGTGAGACATCAAGCCTTGAGGCCTCCTGTACTCTAACTTTAAAGCCAATCGTGTTAGCTTCAGCTTCAACATCAGCTAATCTTCCAGTCTAATGATTCTCCATCATTTCATTTAAAAAATGAAATTATTTCATCCCGTTTAACTGTTCAGTTGATAAATCGGTTGTTTTATTGTGTCTTCATGTTAACATGCTTCTAGATCTGTTCACTAACTGCTTCTCTGGGCCTCCTGCAGGTTTCACCCTCGATAACACCATCTACCAGCTGCTGGTGGCTCGATACTCCGACCCAGACATGACCATCGACTTTGACAACTTTGTGGCTTGTCTGATGAGGCTGGAGATGATGTTCAGTGAGTCTCCTGTTGATACCCACAGATCAACACTAAGAAGAATACAGAAAACATTTACTGTCCCTGAAAGTCTGATCCATTTACTGAAACCAACGTTACATTTTTTACCACATCCTTGGAGGTTAAAAACTACATTTTATTTCAGTTCTAAACTCCTCCATGTCAGCTGTGTAGAACATCTGTGGTCAGATCAATTCGCAGTGACAGATCTTCATCACTGTCAGACCCAGAAACATTGACATCTATTCCATCTTCCTCCTCAGGAATCTTCAAGAAACTGGACGCCGACCAGAATGGCTCCATCGAGCTCGACTTTAACCAGGTAAGACAGAAACCTATTCAACCGGTTATTACCAGTTTAGTAACAGCTTAATAATAGAGCAGAATAGAATAAATCTTTATGGTCCACCAGAATAGAGGACTGGCTTTAGATCACCAAAATCAAAGACTAACTGGCAAAAGTTAAAAATCACGACAGATTAGATTCAAATATACGCAGTAAAGTCATAAGAGTTCCTGTTGTTACTGAGGATGGTTCGTTAAGAACAGCAACAGCATCCAGGATAGAAGAGTTTCTGAACCAGGTGGTTCTGTAGTGTCAGCAGTAGCTTTCTGTGTGGGTCAGATTCTGCTTCTATTAAGAGTTTTTAACTTTTTTTAATCAACAACAGCTTATTAAAAAAGGAAAAATCAGAGTTTGAGCTCAGAAACTGATTCTCAGTGTTTATCCGTTTCTCTTGCAGTGGTTAAACTTCGCCATGATCTGAACCAGAACTGTTCTGCATCACGCCGTCGTATATCACCAGCTCCAGCTTCTCTTTCTGATGCAGTCTTTTTTCAATATTATATCCTCTACATTACTACCCGACTGTCACATAAAGCCAATAAATGTTCTCACAACACCTCTGGTCTCTGTGTCCTGATGCTCAGCAGGTCTGCAAATCAGGTCCGTATGGACTGACTCCAGACGGAACCTGTCAGTCAAGGTTTTATCTGCCAGGACAGACGGCTTCCTGCTGCTCTTCACTAAAAGCATTAAAGGAGTTCAGAGTGGTGTTTTTCTCTGCAGGCTGCTCCTCATCCAGTACACAACACAAACATCTGCAGGCAGCAGAACTTTGGTCTCATTGTTTGGGGTAAAGAGTCTACGGAACCACTAAGCCTCGGGTTACTCCAAACCCAAGAAAAACATCCCGTCTGGGCTTTTATTGGCTCACATCTAACTTCATGTTGCTGATGATGAGTTCCTGCAGGTGTTGCAGATCTGACATACGAGGTCATAAAGAAACGTTGAAATCAAGCAAACACTGAATTGAGTTTTTAGTTTTAGGTCTCAAGGTAAATAATTTCTCTTCAGAAAGATCCGGTCCAGTGGTTCTCAGTCCTGGTCCTCACGATCCGGTCCAGTGGTTCTGGTCCAGTGGTTCTCAGTCCTGGTCCTCACGATCCGGTCCAGTGGTTGTCATTCATGCATAAGCGGTGGATGCGCACAAAAAGCATAGCAATGCCATGTTTCACGCACATCAGAATGAGTGTGCGTAAATACCCCCCAACATTAGACCTGCTGTGAGAATAACAGCCACACAAACCTTTTCAGTCGACAGTATCAAACCTCAAAGCACTAAAACTCACCTAAATACACTGAAACATGACCTCATTCAGTTCTTTAAAATGAAGCATCAGAACCTGATGTTTGAGCTTTTATGGGTTAAACTCGTATGATGAAACTGAACCACATTTAGCCTCATTCAGCATAACGTAACACACCTCAGAAAATGATGGAAATGGCCTCATTGTAAACTGTAAATGTCTGTGTTCTTCATCTGTAGATGTAGATGTTCATCAGTCTGAGCGCTGAGGAACATAAAATGCATGTGAATCATCTAAGGAACACTTTCATTCTAACTGAGAATAAAACGGTGTCGAATCAGCAGATTAACTCCTAACAAGTCAGGTTTGATGATTCCTAAACTGAAGAAAATCACACATGTCCATAAAAAGCTGCATAAAGCGGTGCGTAAATATAAAACGATGGCAGCTTTGGCACAGCTGGAGCGTCCCCGGTTCCAGTACCAGTTCTCACTACCCTGCGGTCCTTTCAACCGGAGCTCAGAGGGAGCTCACTGACAGGTCGGGTCATTCCTGAACCTCAGACAGAACAGGAGCTGCAAGGCCGCGCCCGGTCTGTTAATGAACGCACCATAGGGCGCTGCCTAGACAAGAGTGGTGAAGTCCTGCTGTACAAGGTAGCAAACCTTTGTGGTGTGCCTTTAGGATTTAATGAAGACACTGTGGAACAAAACAGAGACAAACCTTTTTATTTTCCGCCAGTTTTATCAAGGAGTTGCTGATGTCACTGAAGAAGTTGTTGGTTTGCTGTAATTCGGTGCAGATATCCCTCATGGTTTGAACAATGTGAGCGCAGCACAGCATTGCTGAGCGCCCAGCTGGACTCATGTCCTGCAACCAACCCATGATGCCTCTGATTCTACCTCCAAGAAACCAAACTTTGACTCACATAGTGTCTCTCTTAGTTTGCAGTCTTGCATTTTGAACCTGTCACTTAGTTTCCTCACTCATATCTCCTGTGACATTTAACCTCTCCATGTGTTTGTTTAAAATCTGTTCCAAAGAAATCCCTCAGCATTCCCAGGTCTTTCGTCCGGATATTTTATCCTGGCTTAGATGCGTTTTCTGTAGAAGCTTAAAAAGAACGGGTTAAGATATGATATCCATAATGTGATATATATCCCCAGACTTTCTGACCCACCTGCTGCCTTGGAACCAGCGTTGAACCTATTCTCTCGTTCTGTACTGATAAAAATGAAAATGGTTCCTCCTTTTGCCAGAACACTGGGGAGGTCCCCACTGTGCGTATGCGAACGTGCTCATCAGCAGCTCAGAAACTATTTTTTCCCTTCCATCAGATAAGAACCCCCGAATCAGAATCAGAACCAGCTTTTTGATGTAGACCACCGCCCCTGACCCAGGGGCGCTCTGTCTCACTCCCTCTATGATGTTGTGACGTAGGGTTTCAGCACCGCCCCTCCCACCAGGCGGGGCTGAATGCTGCAGTCAAGCATCTTCAGCAGCATCCGGTACCAGAATCAGACTGCAGAACTCAGAGTGCATACCGACACCGAATCGAGTAGTAGCAGAACAGCAGGTGGGTGACACAATTGTCCGGAATCAAAGCTGTGTTCCGATCCAGTCCGGTCTCGGAGTTGTGGTCCAGATCAGCTAATCAAACCGTTTTTACTTTAATTGATTACTTTTTAACCAATCACAGCCCAGAGCTCAGACAGGTGTTACCTGAAGGTTCGGGACAGAGAGCAGGTCACGTAATGTTTGTGAAGGTCAGAAGGTTTATTGGAGGAAAATATTAACTGCTTAAAGGTTACTGAGTGGATCAAAGTGTTCCTGACAACCTGGTTCTGGTTCCTAATCTGAGATTAGTTTGATTGAATCAGATGTCGTAACAGGTAAGTTCTGTCAGGAGTTCTGGTCTGGTCGGGTGTCCAGCCCAACAAGATATTGTGCCCCTCTGGCTTAGAGACTATGATGTCAGCTGAGGTCCACACGGCCTAGTTCATCGCAGAACACCCATACGGGTGCACACTGGTGCTTCTGATCTATCTGGACCAGAACCCGCAGTGGCAGGACAGTCCGCTGCTTAGCTCAAGAAAATTCAGAACCAGATAGAGGAAACCAGTTAAAGACCTGGTAAAGCTAAGTTGGAGCAGAACGGTTCTGATGATGTTTTCCTCTCACTGTCAGGTCCTGTTTCTTGTTTACTAAGCTTCGGGTCCAGTTGCTCCCATCAACCGGAACCACTGAACCCGTTGGTTCTTCTTGTTGGTATTTTCATAAATGCTCCTTCTCATTGTTTATGTTTATTAAACTCTGCTCCCATTTATCCTGGTTCTGATCCCAGTTTAGTCCAGCTGACTCTTGCGACATCTGAGTGATCAGAACCAAATACTACAGATCTTTTGCTGGTCTAAAAATGATGGAAAAGGACTTTTACCCATCTTGTGGTCCGAACTGAAAGACCTGCAGCAGGCCGATCCGTTTCACATTCTAGTCTTCCAGGTAAAAAGTCCAGCTCAGAAATGCGCCTCAGCGTTTACCTCCAGCTCTGTTTGTCTGTCTGTAAAACGTTTCTTCATGTAAACAAACTGGCAGATTATTTCGACAGTAGGGGCCGTCGCTCCTCAGCTTCTCCTGCTGTTATTCAGGAAGGTAAAGTTAGTTCTGATTCAGTTCTGTCCACACACCTGGACTGGTTCTGAGCTGATTCCAAACATCTAAACTGGTTCCATTCAGCTGAACTGGTTTTGGTCTTGTTGTACATGTCTAATTTGTTTCTGATCTAGTATCAGAGCTCTGAACAGGTTCTGATCCAGTTTCTCTGTTCGAATTTTGCTTCAACTGATGGGTCTCTGTTTCTCTCTGTGGTAGGTTTGGGATCAGGATGTTTGGCGGTGTGTCTCAACGGATCCAACATGATCGGGACCGAGCTGGAGGTTTAGGCTCGGTCCAGCAGGCGGTCCGGTACATGAACCAGGACTTCCAGGCCTTGAAGGAGGAGTGCCTGCAGACCAAAACCCTGTTCCAGGACCCCATGTTCCCAGCAGAACCCACCTCACTGGGCTTTAAAGAACTTGGACCTCTCAATGCTAAGACCAGAGGAGTGGAGTGGAAGAGACCCACAGTAAGAACCAGAACCAGGAGCATTCCTTAACTTAACTGTGAGACTGTGATTGGCTACTCCTCTTTCTTACCAGTAACTGAAATACTTGCCTCTGATTGGTGGTTCCAGGAGCTGTCAGCTAACCCTCAGTTCATTGTGGGTGGAGCCACGAGGACAGACATCTCTCAGGGGGCGCTGGGTGAGTCTGTCTGCAGGTCATGGGACCTGTTTCTCATCTTGTCAACAGTTCTTGTTGCTCAGAGTTAATGGATCAGAACATCCTGTTGATTTACCACGGCAACCTGCTACAGTTTCGCCACTAGCAGTTAACGGCAGCTTTAGCAGAGAGTGTTACCATGGAAAGCTATGATCCTAGCATCAACATGCTCAGTCAGTTGAGCCATAACGAGGAGCTTTAATTGGGCACAGTAAAAGCTCAGTCAGTAGCTATGTCTAGGAGAGAGAAAGGGTTAAACACTGAAAGACAGGGCCATGTGGATCATCGGTAGAGGGTGAGCATTAAGTTGTTGCCAGCAGAAGCTCGGACGATGCCCCTCTCCAGAAAGGTGTTACAGGTAGACACAGAGTCAGGCCAGGTGTAGCTTCTAGGAAGAGAAAAGAGAGAGAACAAAGTTAAAAGCTGAAATAACAGCAAAAATGCAACATTGGAGAGTAGTGTGAGAATGTAGCGAAGAGGGTTGAAAGTGGTCATTATGTCCTCCAGCAGCCTAAGCCTATAGCAGCATAACTACACAGAAAGTTTCAGTTCAGATTATTTAGTTAAACAGCGCTTATTTACAACAATGCCATCTCAAGGCATCCCACAAAGGGTCCCACTGATGGTCATTGTTATACTAAAAACCACAACGATTGGGATACCTCTCTCTGTCAGATTGACCATAACCATTGGAAAAGAGAGGGGGTCATACAGGTAGCAGAAATGGGGGGGGGTGTTTGCACCTCAACCATAACTGAGCCGGTATAGGCTAAACCTGACTCCCCCTTACTCCATCCATAAACTAAGCCACTCTAACTATAAGCTTTATCAAAAAGGAAGTTTTAAGCCTAGCCTTAAAAAGTAGACAGGGTGTCCGCCTCACGGACTAAAACTGGGAGCTGGTTCCACAGGAGAGGAGCCTGATAACTAAAGGATCTGCCTCCCATTCTACTTCTAGAGACTCTAGGAACCACCAGTAAACCTCCAGTCTGAGAACGAAGTGCTCTGTTAGGAACGTATGGAACAATCAGATCTCTGATGTATGATGGAGCTAGATCATTAAGGGCTTTATATGTGAGGAGGAGAATTTAAATTCTATTCTGGATTCAACAGGGAGCCCAATGAAGGGAAGCTAAAGTAGGAGAAATATGATCTCTCTTTTTAATTTTCCATCAGAACTCTTGCTGCAGCATTTTGAATCAGCTGAAGGCTTTTTAACTGCATTTTGTGGACATCCTGATAGTAAAGAATTACAATAGTCCAGCCTTGAAAGTAACAAATGCATGGACTAGTTTTTCAGCGTCACTCCTGGACAGGATATTTTCTAATTTTTGGCAATGTTTGAGGTGAAAGAAGGAAATCTAGAAACCGTTTAATATGGGATTTAAATGACATGTCCTGGTCAAAAATAACACCAAGGTTTTTTACTTTATTATCGGAGGTCAATTTAATGCCATCCAGGTTAAGTGATTGACTAAGCAGTTTCTTTTTAAAGACTCCGGTCCAAAGACGACATCTTCTGTCTTGTCTAAATTTTAGAAGCAAAAAATTTAAAGTCATCCAATTTTTTATATCTTCAAGAAAAGCTTGTAGTCTATCTAACTGGTTGGGCTCATCAGGATTTATGGATAAGTAAAGCTGAGTATCATCAGCGTAACAGTGAAAATTTATTCTATGCTGCCTGATAATTTTACCTATTGGAAGCATATATATAGTTAAAGAGAATTGGCCCCAAAAGTACTGAACCTGTGGTACTCCACAATTAACTCTGGAGTTTAAAGATGATTTATCATCTACATGAACAAACTGGAATCTGTCAGACAAATAAGATTTTAAACCAGCCTAGCGCTGTTCCCCTGATCCCTACAGCATATTCCAGCTTTCTAAGAGAATATTATGGTCGACTGTATCAAATGCAAGCACTGAGATCTAACAGGAAACCCAGTACAGACACAAGTCCTTATCTGAGGCAAAAAGAATATCATTAGTGACTTTCAGCAGGAGCTGTTTCAGTGCTATGATGAGCTCTGAAACCTGACTGAAACTCTTCAAACAGGTCATTGCTGTGTAAATGCTCACACATTTTGATTAGCAACTATTTTCAAGAATTTTAGATAAGAATGGAAGATGGATATCGGTCTGTAATTTATTAAGTCATCTCGATAAGCGAAGGTTTCTTAAGCAAAGGTTTTAATTACAGCTACCTTAAAAGCTTGTGGTACATACCATTACTAAGATAAATTAATCATATCTAAAATGGGGCTGGTAATCAGAGGGAACACTTCCTTAAATAATTTGGTTGGGGTTAGGTCTAACATACAAGTTGAAGGTTTAGATGAAGCTAATATTTTGATAACTCAGGAAGCTCCACAGGATCAAAACAGTCCAAACACAGATCAGGTTCTACAGTTATTTCCAATGTTGTCTCACTTGCTGAGGATGAAGTAATCATCTTTGGGAGTATGTCAAAGATTTTATTTTTAATAGAATCAATTTTATTTAAGAAGAATCCCATAAAGTCATGACTGCTAAGAGCTAAGGGAATGGATGGCTCAACAGAGCTATGACTTTGTGTAAGTTTAGCAACTGTACTAAAGAGAAATCTAGGATTATTCTTGTTCTCTTCTATTAAGGATGAGAAATAAGCTGTTCTAGCTTGGTGAAGTGTCTTTTTATACAACAGTAGGCTATTTTTCCAGATTAAGTAGGAATCCTCTAGGTGTGTAGAGCTCCATTTTCGCTCCAATTTTCTAACATTGTGCTTTAAGGTACGCAGCTCTGAATTAAACCAGGGAGCCTGCCTCCTATGAATAATTTCCTTCTTTTTTCAAGGGGGCGCATTGTCTAATGCACCCCGCAATGATGAAGTAACACTATGAACAAAGAGAATCAATTTATGAAGGGGCAGAAACAAAATTATTGCCCTCACTGGGGTTTTTCTGTGATAAGGAGATTAAAAGTGGAAAGATTCTTTAAAGGTTGTTACAGCATTGTCTGATAATGATCTACTATAATGAAATTTTCTTTTAGGTGTGGAGTACTCGGTTAAATTAAAACTCAAAGGTTATTAAGAAATGGTCAGACAGGACAGGGTTTTGAGAAAATATTATGTCTTTACACTCAATGCCATATGTCAGCACAAGGTCCAGAGAATGAAGACAAAGGGGGGTAGGTTTGTTAATGTTTTGAGCAAAGCCAATTGAGTCTAAGATACCTTTAAAGGCTATATTTTTTTTTAGGCTATCACTTTCAGTGTCAACAAAATGTTAAAATCCCCCAACTATAATAACTTTATCTTTATTTAACACTAAAATCAGATAAAAGGTCTGGAAAAAACTGATCTAAAAAATTGAGAGTAAGGGCCCGGGGTTGGGGACGGTAAAAATCAACAAACAGAAGTGGTTTTAGGCTTTGAAAATTTTTGGATGAGGAAAAAACCTAAGGATTAAAATTATTAAAAAGGGAGTTGTAGCTATTGTTTTGGTTTCTGGGACTAATTGTTGGTATTAATTAGTAAACCCTCAGGGGAACGACACAGAGCCCTCTATTTTTTTTTGGCAAGGGGTAGCCCACACTGCAGTGCAAAATCTAAAAAAGGGGGGGGAAAACCCTTTCTTTATTTTAATATGGTTCGGGCCCACACAGTTCAACAGACGGTTCAAGGATTTGGGGGGTGTATGGGGGGGTGTATGTGTTTTGTCTGTGTGGTGTGAGGTCAAAAGGGTTTAAGGGTACATGTTTTTTTTTTGAATTTAAACAGAGAGGGGGAGGGGGGAGGGTTTACAAGCAGCCCCCAAAATGTTGCTGATGTAGCATAACTAAACCCTCTCCCTCATCCCCTTTTCTGTGGCATGGGGGAAAGGGGAAAGAGCACTTTTTTTACAGACATGAGTGAAAAACAAAAAAAAGGGTTTCCCAAAATTTTTTTATCACGAATAAGTCTTGATTAGATACATGTAAAAGAAATCACTCTGTGTGAGGGAAAAAAACCCCCGGCGGAAAGCAGATTATAATGTGGGAAAAATACTCACACACCCCTCCCCCCAAGGCGACCACCAAACCCCATGGTAGGGGAAAAAATAATAATAAAAAAATGTAATAAATCAAGGGAAAAACAAAATGTAATAAAAGTAAAAAAATTTTAAAAAAAGCCTTGTTCATGTCATCATTGTATTTTTCCTCATTCACTTTTAAATAGCCAATTTCTTTCATTTTCTGCTATAAGGTCTTTTAGAAGTACAATTATGAGTACCACTCAGGCATTAAAAGATATAATTCATTTACAACCCTGTAATCATAGTCATCTTTTTTTGGGGCCCCCAATGTGGGGTGCACTTGAATCAAAATGCTGCATATGTGTTTTTATGCGACTGTTGGTTAAAATAGGTCAAATTTTTCAGGCAAGCATAAAAAAAATTTTCACAGTTACGCTGATGAAAAACCCCGCTTTACTTAGTTTTTTTTTACGCCTTTAATTAAGAAAAGCAAAACCGTTTTTTTTGCTTGTCTTATTGTTACCAAAAAAACCCCTCCCTGTATCCCTTTTCAGGGTAATCTGGCCCTCCCCCGATGTCCTCTTCTCCCAACTCTGGAACCTAATCAATTTAAAATTAGGAGATGAGGTTAATGTGGATATGCCTTTCCCATGTGTCAAAAAAGGGGAAGTGAGTTAGGAACAATACAAGTGAAAAGGAATGAGGAACTTTCAGTGTGAGTGGATGCCCACAGCACAATTTCAGCTGTCTGCTTCACAGCTTCCCCTTTCTTATTTTTTTCCTTTTGAATTTTCTTTTAACCTATTTGTTCCAGCCTTTTGTCGAAAATTTTATACTCGACCTTTTTTCTGTTATTTTTGTTGGTTTTTTGGGTTTTCATTTTTTCCAAATTTTTAAAATTTCTCCTTAGTATTTTATTTTAAACCCAAAAAAAACCATGTTTTTTTTTTCCCATTATGACAGATATACCGGGCTCCTTCTACATAGTTCTCCATAAACTTTACGTCCCCCCTTTTAAACTAATTTTTTTACTTTTTTGTTTCCCATGATGTTTAATTTTTTGTTCACAATACCCATAATTGTCCCAGATAGAAATTCACTGGGATGGGGATTTAAGGAAGAGGACATTAAAACGCCCCTTTTACTGCGGGGCTAAAACCGCAGCGGGGTTAATTTTCGGGATTAAACCCGAAATTTTTCTCCAAAAATAACAATACGGGCTTTCCCTCTGGGCAAAAGGAAAAAACAGGACCCGCAGAATCTTTCTATGATTTTTCAAAAAAGGTTTGTCCTCTAAACACACACAAAAAAGGGGCTCCACAGTTAGTATTTTGGGCATATTCAGTCCCCCAGCAAAATGTCTGGGGACCCCAGCCCTTTTTTTATGAGCCCTTTCACTTTTAAATTTTTTTTTACCCTTACGGGTGGAACTTTCCCAACCCCAAATTTCCAGTTTCCCCTTTCGGCGGGGGGCCTAACCCCCAAAAATTTTCGCTATTCCCCTTTGGCCGAAAATAACCCTTTTTCCAATTGCGTCCCTTTCGGTGGGGACACTACCCAAAGACTTATTATATAACCTTTCTTTAATGTTAAACACGAAAGTCTCACTCTGAGCCGATTCTAGGTGACTCTCGAATCCCCAGAGTAAAACCCGGCCCCTTTGAGCGAAGCGAAAAAGCCAAATGGCCAGATGCCCAAAATTACAAACCAAGGGCTAAAGGGCCAAGTTAAGTTAGGTATTAATTTGTCAACTCAGAAGGGAAAGACACAGAAATCCCCTATTTTTCTTGCACAAGGGTAGCTCACACTGCCCGTGCCCAAAAATTTCAAAGTGTTTGGGACCCCCCTCTCTTTATTATATTTGGGTTCCCCCAACACAGTTTTAACAGACAGTTAAAGCATTTTTGGGGTTGTTTTGTGTGTCGTGTGTGTCTGGGGTGTTGGGGTTTAGGGAAAGGGGTTTGGGATACATGAGGGGGGAGTGGGGGGGGGTACAAGCAAACCCCCCCGATTTTTTCGCTGGGCAGTAGCAAAATCACTCCTCTCCCCCATCCTCCCTTTTTGGGGGATGTGGGAAGGGAAAAAGCACTTTTTACAGGGGCCCTGAGTGATAAAAAAATACAAAAGGGTTTTTTTAAAAACCCCAAAAACTAATCAATAAATTGGGCGAAAGATGGTTGCTACTTCTCCTCCTCGCCCGTATTTCGGAAAGGGAAAGTGAAAATTTTTAAAAAATTAGGGAGGCGTTTGACTCATTTTTAGTAACATAAACCCCTTTTTGGGGACCAGGTTTCTGTGAGGCAAAATAAAAACAACTGATTGTCCCCAAATCAGGTCATTAACTAGGGAAAATCTTTTAAGAGAGAGATCTTATGTTCCCCCAAGGCCCCATTTAAAATTTTTTTATTTTATTTTTTTCTGAGTTTTGTTTATTTTTGGAGATTTTTCCCGATTTCCTTTTTAGATTTAAAATTTTTTTAAAACTATTAAAATTTTTTCCCCTGGGCGAGGGCCCCTGTTTAATAGGGTTAAAAGGGTTTGGGGAGCAGTTTCAGAAGCTGCAGAGAGGAGCGTTAAACTACGACCCTGCTTCCTGGTCTGAACCCTGGGTTGTCAGAGTTTTGGAGAACTAATAAATTCGGCCAGATTCCTAGAAAGAAGAGCTGCTCCATCCAAAGTGGGATGGATGCCGTCTCTCCGGATCAGACAGGTTTTCCCCAAAATGTTCGCCAATTATCAATCCATCCTTTGCTTGCTGTTGATTCCTAATGCCGTGTTTTTGTTGCAGTATTGTTGCAATATTGCAGCGAATTCAGGAGACAAACAAGCTGCTAAGTGGCTGAAGTTGGGCCGTTCCTTGTCCGACGCGCTCGTCAAAAAAAAGGATCCTTGTGGAATATGTACGTCTGTTTCTATCAACATAAACAACATTAAAATAAAATATGACAATCAAGCACATCTTTTCAGTGGAAGACATATTTAAGAATTGCATTGTAAAATTGCTAATTCATCTAGTATATCAAAGATAAAGTTAATTATTTGCAATATCACTGTTATAACAATATTTTCAGTAAAATGGTGACAAAGCTAACTTAACATTTTAAGGGTTTGGTCCTTGTTGGGTTAAATTAAACACTTTCTTTTCTTATTGGGATAGCTATTTATGATATCTGAATCATACCTTTTATAAATAAATGGTTATTCTTCAATTTCCATCGTTAAAGTGCTTCACAATAAAATAACTATAATGTTATACTTTCAATCATTGTTACAGACTCTGCTGAGGTGTCAAATTCTGGAGCAATTGCTGAGCCAAATGCAATATGTTCTCAGTCATAAATTGTAGCAACAGATGTACGCTCAGTAGAAGGAAACAAGCGCACCCCAACTAAGCCTGTGGCCTAGCAGTTGCACACATTGGCTGATGTGGTTGCTAGGAGATGATACGACTTTAATCTGAGATAGAGCAAAAAGAATTTGCAAGCAGCGAAGAAACTTGAGAGCTCAGTTTTGATCTGAGCAGAGAGCAAGTTGGTGCGCATGAAGGATGAAGCAAGCAGGAGGAGAAATTATCTATGCAAGAAGCATCAGATCAGAGCACAGAAACAAAGATTTGAGAGAGAACAGAGTATATCTGAAAGAAAGCAGAAGTTTTGAGTGCAAGCAGAATGAAATTCTGCTCCCAAATTGAAAATATTTGTTCTTGATTTTTGGCAATAAATTTACCCCATAAAATGCTGTGTCAGAATACTGTCGATCACTGACTGGGTAGGGGGCTTCATCGCTAGTCAGGGGAAATTTTAATAACTAATATCTTGAGCTGTTAATTCAGTGTAAGCTGGGCTTATTGTGTATATGACCACTATGGCATGCTAGCATTAGGTTTCATTAGCTTACCCTCATACGTCCTCTAGGTTGTACGCTTCAGGTTGATATCACTCCATGGCTTCCATCTCTCTTCTGTACTTATCCAGAGTTCTTTGTCTTGCTACCTGCAGCCGTCGCTGGCTCTCTTCTTTCACTTTGAGTCTGACAAAAGCCATAGACCAATCAGCAGTCAATGGCTGTTGTTGTGTTTGTGTCTCTTCAAATTAGAAGACTGATACCAAAAAGATCTGCCTCCCATTCTACTTTAAGAACCTCTTTTAGAACCTCTAGGAACCACTAACTGTTTGGATTCATCACAACCTATGGATAAATATACAGTAGCTGATTATCATCAGCATAGTAATGGAAATGTATGCCATGCTGCCTGTTAATTTAACCTATTTGAAGATCTATCTAACATGACAAGTACATAAGTCCATTATCTGAGGCCAGGAGAATATCATTAGTGACTTTCACCCGTGCTGTTTCAGTGCTATGATGAGCTCAAGGCTCTCTCACTTACTGAGGAAGAAGTAATCATGTTGAGGATGATCCCAATGATTTTATTTTTAATAGAATCAATTTTATTTGAAAAGAATCCCATAAAGTCATGACTGCTGAGAGCTAAGGGAATGGATGGCTCAACAGAGCTATGACTCTGTGTAAGTTTAGCAACTGTACTAAAGAGAAACCTAGGATTATTCTTGTTCTCTTCTATTAAGGATGAGAAATAAGCTGTTCTAGTTCTGCAAAGTATCTTTTTATACAACAGTTGATGATTTTACCCGATTAAGTAGGAGTCCTCTAGGTATGTAAAGCGCCATTTCCTCTACAATTTTCTAACATGCATTAAAGTAGTCAGTCTCCTATGAACAATTACCTTCTTTTTCAGGGGGGCTACACTGTCTAACGCACCATGCAGAGGAAGTAACACTATGAACAAGAGAATCAATTTGTTAAGGGGAAGAAACAAAATTACTGCCCTCATCTGTGTTTTTTCTGTTATAATGAGAAAATCAAAAATAAAATCGACTCTTTAAAAGTTGTTACAGCATTGTCTGATAATGGTCTACTATAATGAAATTTTCCTTCAGGGGCAGAGTACTCAGTTAAATTCAAAGATTATTTAAAAATGGTCAGACAGGACCAGATTATGAGGAAATACTGTTATTTGTTCACACTTAATGCACAAGGTCCAGAGTATGAAAGCAGAAGTGGGTAGGACTACGGATTTTTTGTGCAAAGCCAATTGAATCTAAGATGGCATTAAAGGCTATATTTAGGCTATCGTTTTCAGAGTCAGCATGAATGTTAAAATCCCCTACTATGACCATATCAGTATTTAGCAATAAATCAGATAAGAAATCTTAGAACAGAACCTGACTCTATCTTCAGAGTCAGAAAACATCATGGTATTAAACTGTTTCCGGATCATCTAGAACCAGATTGTATTTTGTCTGCAGAATTAAACTGGGAGAACCTCCTTCTGTTGGAATCCATCATTAACTCTCCTGATCCAGTCCTTATTTCCTCCTGTTTTCCTTCATGTGATTCAGCCTTTCCTGTTCTTCTTTAAACTGCTTCTGATTCACAGTTCTGCAGCCTTCCTGAAGGAGGTTTTGATTTGGACATGTGACAAAGATACTGTCTGAATTTCTGAGATATATATAAAGTCCACGACCAATCATCTGTCATTGACAACAAGAATTTGGTCCTTCAGTGATACTACTAAAACTACAATCTATTGTTAACCTTTGAGTAGAAATAGGCCACTGAAAGTTGAGAGTAACCATCCAGAACATCTCAGTCAGAACATGGCTATTGGTCAGTTCTTGATATTGCACAGAAACAGCAGTACTGTTACAGGGTTTGATCCAAATCTGCTGAATCTGCTGCTATGAATAACCTGTCTATCAGGTTATTCATAGCTGTTATAACTTCAGCCAATCAGATGGCTTCACACACACACACACAGAATCTTTGGGTTTGAAAAACCACAAAAGCCCCCTTCCCCTGTTTTTAAAGAAATAAAAGTAAAAAATTTTATTTCCTGCTAATTGGTCTGCAGAATGTTATTCAGCGACTACTTATGATTCGATCAGTCCATTATTAGAAAGGACGACAATGTTCAAACGGCAAAAAAGAGAGAGAGCTATTGGCAATAGGATGACTTTGGATTACCTCTTAGCTGAGAGGGGTGGTGTTTGTCATTTATTTGGAGAACAGTGTTGTTGTTTTTTTTATTCTGATGACGTGTCTAATAACATGATAAGTATCCATGATAAATTGGGAGTTGCTGACGGCTCGACAGAATGAAAATATGGGTTCCTCTTGGAATTTGGTCCTGGTTCATTACTGGTGGTTGGACATCCTGGGTAATAAAGATTGGAGTAATTTTTTTTTTCTTTTTGATTTTGATGTTTATTTTAAAGTGTTGTATATTATTTTTTTGGTTTTACTTTGATTATAATCTTGGGTGATGGTTTTGAAGAATTTTCCTTTTAGTTGTGATTATCTTGTAATCAGAAGAAATGAGTTGTTATGGAAATTCTTTTATTTAGTGCTAAAAAGTATTCCAAAGTGCTGTGAACTTTCATTAACCTCTCTCCTCTGACCTCTGTGTTTTTATTAGTGTTCTGTTATTTAGAGCAGATGGACTCTTAATCCATTACCAGAAGTTTAATGGTTAAAACACATCCTGGAGGGTTGTGTCTGAGGAAGAGCAGATGGCTGTCCTCATAAATAATATTTTACCTCTGACCCCAGGTGGGGTCTAGAGGACCATGTCTCCAAACTCTTTTAAGTTGAGGTAACACCCACATACTGTTTAAATACTGTCTGTAAATTGTGCTCTGGGCTCTGTTTCACTGAATCGTCAGTCACAGGGTCTTCAAACGCAGAAATGCCTTTGAATAAAACTTATAAAGACAAAGTCCGGATTTTCTCTTATTGTGAGTTAATTTCTTTCCCACTTTGATAAGAAAAATTCTATTATAGTCCGGACAACCTACTGACGTACCTTTTGGGGGGATTGCCATTTGTACGAAACATGGACGACTTTTAAAAGAAATCTCCCATTACCCTTCAACAGGAACTTACAACAGCCTATCCACCACTTCTAAAAGTCCTGAGAAAAGGAAGAATCGATGTGCAGAAGCAATGAAGTCTGGGGTTTGATGTTACATGTTTGGACTTTAGGGTAAAACAGAAAAAATAATCAAAGCAATATATCGGTTCTCTCATGAAAGAACCAGCTCTGTCGGCTTGGCTTAGGCCCCGTCTGAAACAAACTAAGCAACAACATTTATTGTAACTGACACAAAGTCAAATAAAATGTCTGTGAAGTTAGATCTTTGTTTGAAAATATAAAGAGATGAGGAGTGAGTTTTTTCCAAGGACTCAGTTACAGTTAAATGTAATTGAAGCAGATTTTAAAAAAAATGGTCTCTAGGTTTTCAGATTTAATACTTACATTCACATTTAAATGAACACAATACTCTGACCCTTTTTGATGCCTACACTACACAGAAAGAGACCAAAAATCAAGGTAGGGAAAGAGATTAAAATAAGCACGAAAAAATAATGAAATTAGCACTTCACATTATAAAAATATAGCAACTAATAAAAACTAGTGACCCCATTTCTTAATATAATAATAAGGACTTACTGCCATTAAAAATTATAGATAGATCTAAATAAGGCTAGATTAGAATAGAAAACATTCAGGGCAGTTAAAATCTTGCTGATGAAACCCACAAAAATAGTTATGGAACCAGATGATTACAAGAGAGCAGCTTTTATCAGGGCCCAAACAGAAACATTTGCAGGAAGATCCAATGTCCTTCAACCTGGTTTGACTTATATAACCCTATCATGACACATATTATGTATAGAAAGAAATAAAAAGTAAATTTGGGCGCAGACAACTGATTATTTCAAGGGAAAACCCCTTGAGATGCACCATCTCATTTTTGACAGGGTCCTTGCAGAAAGAAGATAAAACAACAGTAAAAAAAAAAACAAATATGAAAAAATCACACAGAAATATCCACAACATTCTCAAGAATACACACGCACACAAACACACCTCTCACAACCACATAGTCACACGCAACCAAAACCCAAAACCCACCAGCATAGCAACTGCATGACACTTAACATCAAGACACAAAGTAAGACCCACACATACAGAGTTCATGTTCACATCTCTGTGAGGATTAAGTCCAGAATAAATTAACCTTTATTCTTACTGAAAGCAAGAAAAAGATATTTTACAATAAAGTAAATATGAATAACAGTGATACAGTAAGTGAATGAGGCAAAGTATTCAAGCTGATGAAGCTTTAAACTGAAATACAAAACGTCTAATTTTTCCTTACTTTGGGTGTAAACACATAAAGATAACTGATCAGTATTTCTCAGGCCATATTGTGAATTAAAATTTGGATTTAAATTTCTAAATACGCAGTATTTCAAAGTTTGAGGGGATGAAGATTATTTTCTGTGACCATAAATAACATCAGCGTGTTCTAGATTGGCAGCAGCAGTTGTGGAAAACCCTTTACGAGCTGGAAGGAAAAAACATTCTCAGAAAGATAATGTGACAATTTTAAGGAAAACGGCTTCAAACAATATTACATTTGGGATTTTAAAAACTCGCCCAGTTAGACTCAGATTTTATCTGACTCCAAAGGATGATTTTTGAAAAATTTTCAAAAATTAATTGCAGTGATTAAACTTGAAAAAAACTTTCACTCATTTAAGACTTACAGCAGGAGGAAAAATCTGTTAACTTTATATAATTTGAACAGAAAAAAATCTACCTTTTCCTTCTGACAAGATTAAAATGAATGTCCTATATTAAAACTTGGTTTTCACCAAAAGTAGTAGTTGCATTAAATGATACAGTTGATTTAATTGATGAAATTTTAAAAACAAAAAATATTGCCGGGCGAATTGTACGTAACGATTTTATGAAAGTCAAGTTTTATTTATATAAGAGCTTTTTCAGCAACAAGACACTCAGGACGTTGGATAAGGGGATATTGCAGTGATACAAAATCAAATAACAGAGGTAAAAATAGAAAGATGGATAAGAAAATGAAAGGAAAGTTGGACTGAAATTTAAACTAAAACTTAATTTAATGTTTAGATGGCAAATTCATTATTTATGCATAAATAGATTTATTGAGGTAGGCAGAAGTACAAATTAATTTTTTAAAACCTTCACTACATGATGCTGCCAAATAGGGTGACAAGAGGCCGAGTTCCCATAGTTTTTGTGTCAGACCACCAGGTGCTAAAAGTAGGCTATACTTTTTCCTTTTTCGAAAAAAATGATTCTGTTTATAGCTAATCTATTTGCTTTTTATTTTTTTACTCCTTAATAAGCTGGTACACAGCAAGACTGCAATGTCTTTTATTTTTGTCTTTTTGTATATAATAATAATGGAAATAACAATGAAAAAAATATGATCATGTGTTGTGAAAATGAAGAAGGTGAAAAAAAGAAAAATGCTGATTTCACTACCAATTTTTGTGACTTCTTGTTCGTGTTAATTTGTTGTACTGGGATGACTGTATGATCAAACTGGTTATTTTCAGGCATTGCCCGTCCAATACTCATAATTTCTCTGGAAAAAGGTTGATGAAAGTCGTCCCACTATATTGCCTGATGATGTGAGTGATAACCCAAAATTTTTTTTTCTCCTAGGTGAAGAAGCCTGAAAAGGTGGCTGGGGACCAGCCTGACAAATGGGTCAATTGACCCATTTATTACTTAGAACATGAGATCTCTGGGGTTCAGGAACAATAGAATCCAAAAGATTGTGTTTGAGGGTTGAAAAACGTGTGGTTGAGAAGAGTGTGAAGAATGAATAAAGGGCCCCAAGGTATGAATGATGTGGGCCACATGAGTGAAAGGTTCATGGATAAAATGGTATGTTTTTAGTTTCTGTGAGCCCATTTTTTTTTGGTTTTGATTCATATTTGTTTTCGGAAAACTAATGAACGTTTTAGAGGGCACCAGGTTTTGTTTTTCATTAGTTTTTCTCTAAGGTCGGTGTTCCCTATGTGTGATCAGATGCTCGCAAGTTGGAACAATTTCTGGGCTTTAGTTTCAGAGGGTGAAAACTTTAATTTCTTATGAATTTTCTTGAGGTGAAATTGGATCTAAATTCTCTTTGGGATGCGAACAGAACCAAATAGAACCTGTCATTCTGCCATAGGGTTCTGGTTGAATAATTTGATGGTTAAAGATTTGGCCGCCCAAACTTCCTTAAGAGGGGGAGCAAAAAGCCGGCATGTGTTGGGGTTTTAAACTAACTTGGAAACAAGTTAAAAAAAAAAAATTAGCAAACTAACTGGGTTACAATATAAATATGATTTTGGGTTAAAGGTGAGAAGTGATCTCAAATTTTTGCACCCGGGGAAACTTGCGTACGAAGTTATAAAAAAATAAGTCCCACCTGTTTTTACAGGCTCGCCTTGGTAAACAGTAGTATTGTAAATGATGATTCATGTTTTACATAACTTGTTGTACTGTGTGAAAGAGATCAGAGGATTGAGGAAGTGTGTAGTCTGGAAACCTAGCGGTGATAACAAGGACTGCACGCTGAATCCATCCTCAGGTGGAGTGAATGTGTTCAGGTGTTTGGGAAGCCAATTAGAGAGCTTTCAATTGGACCGGGAGCTGGAACATAGCGTGTCATACGTCCCGGTTGGCCAGAACTGAGTGTTGTGAAAAAAAGCAAAGTCATGGGGGCGGCCCCCATGAGAAAAACTGAGTGAGTATGAATGAGAAGAAAAAAGCCTTTATCCACCAGCGTCCTTTGGGGCACTGCTGGAAAACAGCAAAACAGCGAATCAAAACCCCACGGAAACCACAAAAAAACAATTGGACTCTTAACAGCTGGTGCAAAAAAACATGCAGGTTGTGGGAATGTTTGGAATTCATGGAGATTTTATAAGTAAATCATTTTTCTCCCACTTTGTCACACAGCAGCCGTGGCACTGCGATTCATAAACACCAGGCGAAGAAAATAGTTTTATAACTCCGTGTGCGCCTCCCCTGCTTTCTGTTAAAACTCATGAAACAAACCTAGTCTACTCAAGCATGGTGTCAGACTAGACTGAAAATGAAAGAACAGAGAACAGCAAGAGCAGCCTTTAACTAACCATAATGCTGGGGCCTGTTGAAAAGCACATGGCAGAACTTTCAGCTTAACTTAAAACTTAAAACAAAAAGGGGACAGACTGCCACCCATCCCTGTTCAGAACACCAAGGTAGCTCCAAAATTACTCGGGAGGGACCTAAAACTCAGGGCAGTGCCTAAAACCAATCAAAACTCCCACAAGGTAAACAGGAGCTTTAAAATCATTCAATGGAGTTACCAGCGACACTATAATAACATGCAGAAGATTCATTTTACAGGGAAATAAATCCATATTTGACCCAGATTGTGTGCATTTTTTTTATTTTTTCCCTTTTTAGGGGAAGTTAAAAATTCTCTCCTCAGCTCTGTGAAATGACTGCAGCATTAAACTTGACACAGACATGCAGCTGCCTGAAAACAAAGATAACCCTTCTGCACACAGCAGCCTGTCTCTGCTGAGAGCTCTGATAAAGATTGTAACTCTACCCTGCATGTGGCAAACTCAAGGCCCGCGGCCAAAACCGGCCCATCAGAGGTTTATGTGATTCTCTAGAAGTAGAACCCTTAGATATGATAAACCCTTTTCTCTCTCAACAGGGGGAACGTAATTAAATAAAAATAAATGTTCTATTTGTTGGTTAAAACTTGAAGGAAAAGTCCTGGTAAATTTAATAGGTCACAAAATCAAAAAAACAGAGGGGAGAAGGATTTCTAAAGTAAAACGTGTGAATAATGTAGAAACAAATGTTTACTTCTGTGAATGTGGGAAATTGTGGAATAAATTGCATGAAGGATTAAAGGAGTGTTCAACTATTTAATCAATTCAAATAACTTCATGAATAGAAATAATAACTTCCTGTGTGCTTCTGAGTTATTTATTTATAGATGATGATGTTTACAACTTAGATTGTAAATTAAGTTGATCCAAGGCCTTGAACGTTTACTTGCTGCTGAACAGAACTGATTTATGGGGAATAATTGCTCTAATAATTAATAATAATTAATATTGGCTGGACAGGAAAGATGTGCCCTGGTTACCCTCTCCCTCCTGGGTGCCCTGACACCGATTGGCCTACTTCGTCAGGGGGAACCTTTCAGAAAATGTGTTTTTGAATTTGATATGTTTGCTAGAATACAAACTGCTTCCTGTTAGAACCGATTCTAATCTTTTAAATGACACCAAGGCAAAACAGGGGAGACAGCTGAAGGCTGTGTAAACAGGATGCTGAAATTATTTCTTGTCAAAATAGAAAAGCTTTGGATATGATCCTTGTATAAAAAAAAAAAAATGTTTGAGACGTGGTCTGGAAAATGGGGAAACCTGCTGGTGAGTATATTCACGTCATTAACTGTTGTGGTGATCGCAGGTTTTTGGGTTTGCTGGTTTTGCAACGGATTTCCAGCTCTCATCCTCAGCTGTATTGATCGTGTGATTGGTTCCAGTGATACCAGAGGTTTAAGATTACCAGAATATCAAATGGATGGGTCCCCAAACACACTGATGTTTTCCACTGAATATTTAAGCACAAGTGATGATGTGGATCTCATGGAACCAAACCAAAGTGCGGGAAATGATGATACTGTGCTAAGAGGAGGAGGAGGACCAGACGACTGCAATAGATAATTGAACAGGGTTTACGATTCAGGGTCTACAACATACTGATACACATTGTGCTGCTCATTTCCGCTGTGCTTCTAGCTTTTTTTTTATTTTTTTTTTTTAATTTTTCAACAGGGTATTATTTTCTATTTCCGATGTTTTAAAAATTTAAATTTCAGACACACGTCAGCATGTGTCTGTTCTATGGGAAAAAAGAGGGGGGAACACACTGAGGGCTGCAGGCGTTACCAGAGAGATAATACTCCTTTGGGGGGCTGAGTTACGTGACGGACGGAAGGAACTGCCTCCCATATTATAGCTTAGGTCCATATGCACAGACACACTGATTGATGTGAGGTGGGTTTTTCCCACCTCAAACAGGGGGGTTTTTATGGATGTATGATTCTGGAGCCTTTTCTAATTATCTCTTTGCTGCCTTTAATTAAATATCTCTGCCCTTGTTGCTCATCTGCCCCCAGCGCTCACTGCTAAACGCTTACACAACATAACTGTTGATTTCACATAAGATGCAACACATAGTCAAAAATTAAACTGAACCCAAAGGATGACACCCTTTAGGCCTTTATCCTTAGGGGCATAACTACAACCATGGACTCAAGGGGTCCGGGGGTTGCCACCCCGCCTGTCAGATGCAAATAGTAAAGGGTCGGGCCCCTCAAAAACAAGGGTGTAAGAAAGAAGGGGGCCGTGATCAGGCTCACTGATTTGACAGAGGGAAAAAACCCATAAGTGAAAAGGGGGGGCCGCCGTCTGACCCGATATCCTTTACAGTGATTTTTGTGACTTAATGAATAATGTTGATATTAAAGGAATCAGAATATTTGATTTAATGGTTCGAATGATGTACAGATAATCAGATAAAGTTAATGACAGATTGATTAGGTGAAATTTATTAAGCACATATATGAAAGTATTAATAGGACCTCACAGGTTATTTTTAGTTATGTGTTCACCTCTCCATAGGTTGATTTTTAGGACATGTGTTGGGTAATGAATGGGGACTGCTTTAAAGTAAAAAGTTTCTAATTGTGCTAAACAGGTACATTTTTTTTGAAAAAGGATGAAATATTTTTTGAATAAGATCCATTTGATTAAGCCCATATGTGGCCTGCCTTTAAAATATAATAAAAAGCAGTTGATAATTACCTACAATTGGGCGTAATCTGCCCAGTATGAACATATGATTCTATATTCCATGCTAAGACTCACCTTTTCAGGTAACTGAACCTGCCAAAAGACACTTGGGGATGGATGTCGCTCAGGGGGCAAAGAAGATGGACGAAGACAATCAACACTTAGGGTCGACATTAACTGATTCACATGATGTTAGACAAGATTTTCTGCTGTGCTTCAGGCTGTTGTCCTTTCTCTCTATTCTCTAAATCAACAGATACAGGTTTGATGGGGTTAGACTTGTCTCCACTAGGTTTATCAACTGTTGCTTAGACACAACCAGGGGTTACCGGAGAGATGGCGTTCCTCCTTCGGGGGGGGGACCACGTGACAGTTAGAAGGAGATTCCCTGGTCATATATTCAATTCAATTCAATTCAATTCAATTCAGTTTATTTATATAGCGCCAATTCACAACACATGTCGTCTCAAGGCACTTCACAAAAGTCAGGTACATACATTCCAATTAATCTTAATCATTGAAAAAGTGCAGTCAGATTCTGTTATTTTTTCAAATTGGATAAAAAGTTTTTTATCTAAGGAAACCCAGCAGATTGCATCCAGTCAGTGACTTGCAGCATTCACTCCTCCTGGATGAACATGTAGAGACAGTGGACAGTCACTGGCGTTGACTTTGCAGCAATCCCTCATACTGAGCATGCATGTAGCGACAGTGGAGAGGAAAAACCCCTTTTAAAAGGAAGAAACCTCCAGCAGAACCCCCGAACCAGGCTCAGTGTGGAGGCCATCTGCCCCCGACCGACGGGGGTTAGAAAGAACAGAGCAGAGAAACAAAGAGAACAAAGAAGCACTGATCCAGGAGTACTTTCTATGGGAAGGAAAAGGTAAATGTTAATGGATGTAGCTCCTTTAGTTGTTTCAGGAAGGAAATCCTAGAAACCTGTTTAATATGGGATTTAAATGATATGTCCTGGTCAAAAATAACACCAAGGTTTTTTTACTTTATTATCGGAGGTCAATTTAATGCCATCCAGGTTAAGTGATTGACTAAGCAGTTTCTTTTTTAAAGACTCCGGTCCAAAGACGACAATTTCTGTCTTGTCTGAATTTAGAAGCAGAAAATTTAAAGTCATCCAAGTTTTTATGTCTTCAAGACATGCTTGTAGTCTATCTAACTGGTTGGGTTCATCAGGATTTATGGATAAGTAAAGCTGAGTGTCATCAGCGTAACAGTGAAAATTTATTCTATGCTGCCTGATAATTTGACCTATTGGAAGCATATATATAGTAAAGAGAATTGGCCCAAGTACTGAACCCTGTGGTACTCCACAATTAGCCCTGGAGTTTAAAGATGATTTATCATTTACATGAACAAACTGGAATCTGTCAGACAAATAAGATTTAAACCAGCCTAGCGCTGTTCCCCTGATCCCTACAGCATATTCCAGCCTTTCTAAGAGAATATTATGATCGACTGTATCAAATATAGGTTTAATTCATACATACAGGGTTAATTTGATTGTTTAAGGGGGTGGGTACCCAGTTGCAGGTGGTCCACTACCCAGTGCCTAGGGGGTTCACTGATCTAAATTAGTGAGGTGCCTTTAAATGACACCTCATCAGGGGGGTTGTTAGGAATAACCTTTATTAATATGCTCATAGCTGGTTTTCCCATTTATACTTTAGTGAAATAAAGTATAAGTTCTAATGTTTGCCTTTTGTTACAATAGGATAAGAATGCTCATAGACATACAGTACAAAGATAAATGACCTGCAGCTGGGGCACTGGGGTAGATAGTGGAGCAGCTGGTATTACTGGTTTGATTAGAAAGCTACAGCACACTTAGATTAAGGATGGACACCCGCTACTACACAATCTAACAGATAGACACCACAATGGTGACACATAGCCTACTGATAATCACTGAGGGAGAGCACATCCATTGCATTGGATTGCCAGATATAAAAACTATACGTGACCTTCTATCGGGGCTCTTCGCCATCCTCTAACAGACGGCGACGGTCCGAGACGGGAGCCTCAGCACTGATCTCTGTAATCATTCCTCTGCCTTAATTTAGATTAAAGGAGCTAAAAGTTAGAAACTGGTTGAAAGTCATTTAAGACTCAGTGTTAGATAGAGTGTGTGATCGCTTTATGGGGACCAAGTACCGGTGGGGCTCGAAGGCGTCTGACCGCCAACAGGGTGCGGTAGCTCGGACAGGCCGCAGCTGTTTCTTTAGTGCTCTGCGTGTCCTTTCTGAACAATCTGCTTCCGTAAGAGCTTTTCTTGCAGCATATAGAGCTGAAATGTGCTTGGCAACCCTTTCACCCTTGGTGGTACCCTCTAGAGCCGGAGATTATATCTGTTAACACAGAGGGGAGGATGGGATTCTGTCCGAACACCAGCTGATGTGGGCTATATCTATAGACAATTTGCATACAGTTCTTTGCCATTAGTGGCCAGTCCAAGACGGTGCTCCAATCACATCCAGTGCTTGCTTTCCCTTTCATTATGATCTCAGTTAGAGGCTGATTTTGGCGTTCTAACAGACTATTGTTCCAGGGGCTATAAGTAGATGTTGTCTTATCTTCAACATTAAAGTTCCAGCCACTTCTTCATTATTAAAAGCCCACCACCGTTGTTGCTGAATAACTTTTGTGGTGGGCCATGCACACTGATCCAGTCAGGAATAAAATGTTTGACTATTTCAGAAGGCCTCTTGGTGTTCAAGACACTACCAGCACTGTAACGTGTGAACTGGTCAATAATGTTTCGGGACCATATGTCAGGTTCAAGCTCATGCAGGTATACAGCAACTATTTCATTATATGTATTAGAGCCATATTTTGGTGTTTTTGTATTTATTTTCTTGTTTGGTGTAATACCTGAAAATCACATTGGGTGGCTTCATATGTTTAAATGGAGTCACAGGTAGCCACGCACCAGGTGTGCTGATCACGGTGGAAACATACAGTTTTTGACCGTTGTCGTTTGTTGTTGATCACTGCGTAGCGGCAAAATGTAAAATCCTTTGGTTGTAAGTTGAAGTGTGCAACATTACAATTCGCATCTTGTTTGAGAGCGCCTGCTCAGTAAATGCTCTACATTCATAGAACCTCAAGTGTTCAGTCATTGGATCCAGGAGGACGACGTGTCAACTAAGTACCAGTCAGCAGCCTCCCAGTGGCTTAGGTTTGTTTTGTTTTGATTTTTTGATTAAGAACAAGTCACTACAATATGTAGAGGCTAGTGGTAAGCCAACAGCAGGTTTCAGTTTGGTCTTAGAATATCTGACACACTGGTTTACAACCTTTTTTAGCAAGCTGCTGCATTCTGTGTCCTTGTTGCCAGAATTACTCAGCAGTCTTTGTAGTTTGTCAGCAGAGGCATGCCCAGACTGTTTATGAAGTTTCTCCAAAACTTCAGTCTTCTTACTTGTGTTCATCTTGTCTGTCGCACTCAGTATTTCTTCGTCAATAGTTGCTGATGTATAAATCAGAGTGAGCAGCACCTTTATTCTCACTGTCAACCATGTTCACACAGTAAGAGCTAATAAAGTCCAGTTTCACAGGCTGGTTGAACATCATTGCCCTGTCCCTTTCCATGTAAAGATCTGTCCCTTTTTAATGACGTTTTACTCAAAAGCAGTGGGATGTTAGCAGGTACCACTTCAGTTTCTAAATTACACTTTGTGTTGCCAATCTTAGCAGCCATTTGTACCTTTTTGATCGAGTAGACAATTTTTGTTTCCTTCATCGTCTTCATACGTTTTGTTGTAACACAGTACTGTAGTTGTGCAGCCACTCTTGTCCACACACTGTCCTAGTGCAAGCAGTGTCTGTTATAGCTGAACCAAAACATTCAGTCATGAATATTTCTGTATCTGTTGGTGATTCTTTGGTGTATAGAGTAGTATTGCACTCTTCCACGTCTGTTTTATCTTCAGCACATTTAACACTCAGCTTTATGTGGACAATCTTTGGCCCAGTGATAAGTACTTTGGCACACTGCACAATTTGATCATCATCCATACTTATTCAGTGGGTTTGTACCGTGCTGTGCAGTGCCAGGCTGAGGAGTTTTCTGCCAAGTGCCGTGTCACCAGGACTTCCCTTTGTGCCCTCGTTGCTCCGTCACAAACACGTACTCCTGTTTAATAATTTCTGCTGCTGCACATTTGTTTTCGCTGAATATTCTTTTTATATCTGAGCAAACAGGTAGAGATAACAGCCTGTCCATTATATTCAAACACAAAGTGTCCAAATGTATGGAGCTAAATTGGTGCCATAAAGTTTGTTCAAACGAAAAAAATTTGAACCTGAAAAATAAAAGTTTGTTCAAAAGAAAAACATTTGAACCTAAAAAATTATTTTGAACCTGCCCCAAGAAAACGTGAAAACTAGAAAAAAAGTTTTGCAACTGAAAAAAAATGGATGTGAAACTGGAAAAAAAAAGTTCAAAACTACTTTTCAGATTCAAGTTTTTTTTTCGGCTTCAAACTTTTGGCCCTGTTTTGGCGTGGGGGGCGGGGCCTCAAAATCATGACTGACAGCTCAACACAGTGGCTGAACAACATGTTCCCAGCTGTTGCATTCAGGGACCGTGGGAACTGGGATTATCTGTAATACAACATCGATATTCTATATGTATGTGATTAGTTTTGAAAGATAACATGCTTCACCGATAGAAGCAGCTTACGTGAATACACGGCATGCATCTCAGAGGAGAAAATATGATCTTGACAGATTTGCACAGCATTTTAAGTCCGTGTTGGAGATTTCCTATGCTCTCAACATAAAGCAAAAGAACCGCCAGACTAAGCGACGGTATGAAACCAGATGCAAAACGAGCCGGTATTTTCCGAATATCCTTGCATAGATTAGCCTGGACTTGTTTTCACATGGACTGGACTCGGGTTTCGGTTTCTGGTGCATTTTTGATCTGTTTGGTCTTCATTTAGTGAAGTGAATCACAGCCAGGGGCAAACTTGCATACAGGCAACCCGGGAAATCCCCGGTGGACCGAACAGACGCGCGTTGGGAGGAGCTTCCTTTCCCCGTCTCTTGTGTACAATGGCGGATGCAATCGAGAGAGTGGCTTGGCTTTATTTGCTGAATAAAGCAAGAGAACGTCGTCTGGCGCCAGAGGCGCTCAGAGTTTGCTGAATTTCACCACTTGCTCCAGGAGCTGCACGCAGAGGAGGATCGCTTTCAGTGCTATTTTCGTCTGTCCCAGTTTGAAACCGCAACGATAAGTTTATCCTCCATTGTCTTTGTGGGATTTCCCGGGATCTTTGTGGTCTTTCCGTCACATGATAAAATACATCACTACGTCAGAAAGCTGAGCTTCTCTGATTGAACCTCCAAAAGTTCAGATTTCCCAACTCAAGCATCGGATGCTTTGGATGCGCGCAACGCGCGTCAGAGGTTTGAAACGCTCGAAACGCGTCAAGATGCGCCGCACCGGACTCGTGAAACGCGCCGCAGGACCTCTCGCCGCTCCAAGAGGCGTGTCCACATAGACTTTGCATGAAAACCAGACGCCCCTGATGCTCAAACCGTGTTTGGTCTGAACGCAGCATAAAACGTCAAAAAATAAGTGATCAAATATATACTGTTGTGTGTACGTCATTGACTAAATATGCGCTACAACGCGCTCAACTTTTGTTCAGAATCAGCTTCTTATCACTGGTAACAACGCGGCTTTCCTCTCACTCATTCCCGCAGCTTCACAGTGCTTTAAATAGTGATGCTGGGCTTTGTCCCACCCATCGGACGCTCAGCTTCTCTGGGGTCTTTGGGGCAGTGGGCTGGCCTCGGCTGGCCCGGACGCTCAGCTTATGCATGATGATTGGATGATCTGTCTGAGATTGAATCCCTTTTTGATTGACAGTGAAATGAACGAATCAGCGATCTTGAAATTGAGCTTCCCCTCCTTGAAAGAGAAGCAGCCCTTTTTTTTCTTCGCTATTGAACTCACTGTTTAAAGCACTGTGAAGCTGAATGGCTAAGGTGAACCACCGTCCCGCTAAGCCAGCGGTCCACCGGGGATTTCCCAGGTTGCCCTGTATGCCAGTTTGCCCCTGGCTGTGATTCACTTCACTAAATGAAGACCAAACAGATCAAAAATGCACCAGAAACCAAAACCCGAGTCCAGTCCATGTGAAAACAAGTCCAGACTTAATTATGCAAGGATATTCGGAAAATACCGGCTCGTTTTGCATCTTGTTTCATTCCCGTCACTTAGTCTGGCGGTTCTTTAGCTTTATGGGAAATCTCCAACATGGACTTAAAATGCTGTGCAAATCTGTCAAGATCATATTTTCTCCTCTGAGTATTCACGTAAGCTGCTTCTATCGGGTGAAGCATGTTATCTTTCAAAACCAATCACATATATATAGAATATCGATGATGTATTACAGATAATCCCAGTTCCCACGGTCCCTGAATGCAACAGCTGGGAACATGTTCAGCCGCTGTGTTGAGCTGTCAGTCATGATTCTGAGGCCCCGCCCCCCACGGCAAAACAGGGCCAAAAGTTTGAAGCTGAAAACAAAATCTGCAATTTCGAAAACAAAACTTGAATCTGAAAAGTAGTTTTGAACTTTTTTTTTTCCAGTTTCACATTTTCTTGGGGCAGGTTCAAAATAATTTTTCAGGTTCAAATGTTTTTCCTTTGAACAAACTTTTATTTTTCAGGTTCAAATTTTTTTCTTTTTAACAAACTTTTATTTTTCAGGTTCAAATTTTTTCTTTTTAACAAACTTTTATTTTTCAGGTTCAAATTTTTGTCTTTTTAACAAACTTTATGGCTCCTATTTAGCTCCATATGAGGGCCCCATGGTTTTTTTTCATTCATGAATGATGCTGTTCATTGTCAAATACATATTTCACCATTGACATGTTCGCTTCTTTTATGATGCGATCAAAACTGAGTACGCTTGATCCTGTGCTTTTCCTCTTTTAGGAACAAATAATCAAATAATAGCAAATAATAATAATAAAAAATTTTGCTAACAAAGTGATCATTCCAGTGTCTTTTTTTAGGTCATCTACCGGTACTTCCATCTGCGTGTCCTGCAACCTCCTGTATAACGCCAAGGCGACAGCAAGAGTTTATGTAAATTCAAAACACAACTGCCCCCTGAGAACATGCAAACAGCTGCAGCTTTATTCCTTCTTGCAACAAAACAACTAAAACCGTCTCAGCAACACTAAGCACTCCTGAGAACATAGTGTCCTCTAGCAGACTGGCATGCAATATAAGCAAAAAACAAAAGAGTAGTAGCTATGTCAACTTATAGACTACTACAGACTTCTACAGAAGTCTGCAGGCAGCTGTGTTAAAATAGCCTTCGATGACTATTTCTGATTGGCTCTGAAGATTAATATGAGGCAGCATGCAATATGCTCTATGAACATTTTGGAGAGCCTTTTGTCATCGCCTTTATGGACAAGTTGCACACCTAGCCATCGGTCACAGGAAAGTGCAGAGTTAAGAAAGTTTGTGGATTTTTTACAAATTGCCAATCTGCAATGAGTTATAATACAAGCTGAACTTCCTAAGGTATTGAGAATCAATGACTTGCTGCTAAACTACTGGACTGGTTAAGTAACAGATGGAACCAAAAGGCTACAGAGTACCAGCTCAATGGTCTGCTGGACACACAGAGTGATTCGTCATTTATTCTCAGCAAAGTTGCAAACTTGAACACAACCAAAACCCAAGTTAAGCTCAAACTATCTAAAATGTAATGCAAGACAGCAACGGTACCACGCACAAAACTGGCAGCTCTGCAAATAAGAGGACTGTTTTCCAAGAATAAACACACTGTGCCAATTGTATACACAGGTGACTTTGTACCTTCTAATCATAGTCCTATTCCTGCAAGGGCATGGCCACATTTGGAGCATCTTACTGAACGTATTGCTCCGCCACTGGACTGTGAAATAGGACTCATGTTAGGGTACAACTGAACACAAGCCTTAATGCCCAGGGAAGTCGTATGTGGGGAAAAAAAACAGCCACACGCCCAGAAAACAGATTTGGGCTGGAGCATCATAATTAACTGTGATTTGTTTGATGCAGGTAGTGATGTGGTTGGAGTAAACCAATGCATCACTGTAAAACAAGTAATACCAGAGACTAACCCAACCCCAAAGCTGAAGAATAAAGTTATTACATCTGCAAGACACAAATAAAAGATGTCCAGATGTAATTAAAGCACTTGAGTCAGTCTTTACAGAGAGAGCCGGGTTAGGGGTTACACTTACAGAGAGAGCAGTGGAGGAGACAAGCGTTTCCCATGAAGACATCCACTTTATAACAAAGCTGCAAGAAGAAATCAAGCAAAAGCAAGATGGACATCATGAAATGCCACTGCCTTTCAAAAGTGAAAGACCAAATCTTCCCAATAAGTTGTCAAGTGCAATGCAACGTTTAAGCAGACTTGTATGCAGATTCAAAAGGGATCAAAGGTACTACACAGATTATACAAATTTCGTGGGGGACATGTAGTGATACAGAGAAAGTACTGGAGAAGGAACTCGGCAATAGCCCTGCCTGGTATATTCCTCACCATGGGTTATACCAATGTCAAAACATACACATATCTTGATCTCTGCGCAATATCAAGACACCGCGCTGAACGCTGAACACCTGCTTTCAGGACCTGACCTCACAAACACTTTGGTGGGAGTGCTCTGTAGGTTCAAGAAGAGCCCAGTCACTGTAATGTGCTGTAATATTTTCTTTGACACACTAAACATATAGTGTGATTTTTGTTGATATTTATATACGCACAAATATGTAATTATATAATATATATTATATATATATATATTTTTTTTTTTTTTTTTTTTTTTTTGCTGGGGACTGTTTATAAAGGAAACAAAAAAAAACCTCTGTTTTGAAGTTACATATTTGTTTGGCCAAATCCAACAAAAAAAAATTCAGAAGATGTGGAATATTGTCTGTGATCCTGTTATCGAGGTTTTTAAAAAGAAATATCATGAAATAATTTTTTGGCAATATCGCCCAGCCCTAGTACTGACTAAATACTGGGACCCAAACTCCAAGTCCAGTTAGCTCTTATCAGGAAGAAATTACTTATGCAGTTGAAAAGAGACGGTTTCTTCTGAATGTGACTTTATTTGATTTGGATTCATTCGTTGTGTTTTGGCCGGTCCTCCCTGCTGTGCTTATAACAGTAGCAGGCTTATTAATATTATGAACATTAATAATACATTTATAGTTCACTCTTAGCAGCTTATAGTTTAGTATCAACAGCAGGTGGGATTTATTCAGCATGTCGTTCTTTTCAGTAGGAAAACCTTTAGTTCATCTGTGGACCAGTCGGCGGTTCAGTGTGGTTCTAGAGCTTTGGATCCAGCATAGAAAACAGATTCTACAGATAATCAAACACCTGAATTAGGAGACTTCTGCCTGTTTAATGAAAACACTCTGCAGGACTAACTATACTTAGTATAGTTAGCGGGTTCAGATTGCGACCACTGTTTAGTATACATCCCTATGGTACCTGATGCAAAACTTAATAGAGAATAGATTAAACCAGGATCACAGGAATAGCCCCTGAACAATCCCTTTTCCAGATTTGGTGAAAAAGTCTGCAGGTGATATGAGATCTGCTAGAAAAACAGAAGATCCGAACCTTTAAACCTTTTTATTTAATATGTTAACATTCCTGAAGACAATCAGAAGATCTTGAAAGACTTGTTTTTTGTGCAGTGAAGAAAGTCCAGAGGCTTTAGATGTGATGATTTTCTTTATAAATTTTAGGACCTGATAAGACCTGGCACTGATAACCATCCTGGGTGATCTGATACCAGCTGGATGAAGATAAATCCAGGTGTGAATGATCTCAGTCCACCTGCAGTGGAAGTCTGAGTCTTTTATCTGCTTTAGTCCAACGGTCAGAAGACAGACCGGTTCTGGGTTTGGGGATGTCCTCAAGGTACTCCAGTACTCCAGCAGTTATTACCTGGCTATTTCCAACATGTTTTGTATCAGCTCTTTCAGGTGTGAGCATTTGATCAGATCAGCTAGGATGGATCAGTGTGCATCTGAACTGGGTCTTGTATCATTAAGTTAGTGGAGCTGTTCTGGAGTTGGTCTGTTCTATCCCAGTGCCTTAGCCCTGCCCTGGGTAGCAGAACCAGCAGCACAGCCAACAGGACGGGGTTGGACAACAGTTGCCATAGCGATGGAAGCGTGGCTCAGCTAGACCGCCGTGCAGCCAGCCGTCATCTGAAACTTCTTTTCCCAGCCAAGGCTTGCCGTCTCTGACAGCTGGTGCCCCGTCCATGCGAGCAGAGGTCCAGGAGGATGAGGAACAAGAGATATAGGTCTGCTGGGCCTTCACTGCCAGGAAGGAGGCCAAGTCTAGGTCCAAACCCGCCGCTCCTCCTCTGGGTCGTGGTGTGTTCTGTCGACACTGAGGACACGGGATCCACACCTAAGGAGAAGGAGGTCGGGAGGTTCAGCATTATAGCATCGTTGCATCCCACTCTGTTCTGTGAGGAAGAGGAGAGACTAGGAGAGATTAGGTTCAGTCTGAATGATCAGACTGCTGTCATGTGACTGCTGTTGTCACATCCTGCGAAAAAGCAGAGCATCTCTATGTGATTTTCATGAAGACCTCTCCTGTGATGCAGTACTTCTGTCTTATTATTGTTATCCAAAAGATGCCGCCATTAAAAGACTAATACCTTTGACTTTAGTTGTTTGGAAAAACACGTGAGATCAGCCCGCCTGTGACCTTAGACCCCATCAGATTCCCAACAGAAGTCATGAGGCTAGGGAAGGGTTCAGCATGTCGTACAGTGATGATAAAATCCCAGGGATCTATGTCAGGATTGTCTTCATCAACGCCAGCTCAGTCCAAACACTCCCAAAAAAAAACAACAGAAACCAATACTGGACCTGTTTAGTCCTTCCATCTCCAGAAAGTATTCTTAGATGTTAGGTGTAGGGTACACATAAGCTGTGCTGCTCACATATTACATCAACACCCTCTAGTGAATATGAATCTATAAAAATATCGGCTGCACAGGATGTCTACCTGTCCAAGTCGGCTGACTCAGAGACAAGACAAGCTAGGAACATTACAAGTTGCTTTCGAGGCATAGAGTCGATCCTGTACTTTTTTTTTGCAGCACTAGAGGCCTTTATTTTTCATTTTTTCTGACAGTAGGCAGACAGGAAATAGGGAGAGAAAGAGGGAGAAGACGTTCTGCAAAGTTCTCCAGGCCTGGGACTTGAACCAGGGACGACCACTTCGAGCACTGTTTCCTCTATGTATGGGTCGCACCCTTAACACCTACACCACCAGCGCTACGCCAAACCTGTACTTCTAAAAAAAATGGCAGTAGTGGAACGTTTATGAACTTTCAGAGGACAGCAGGGCTGCCTGCAGTCCATCCTGTTGTCCCGTTAGAGGTCCTTGACTTAGAACAACACAGATGAAAATATGGACGTAAATAACCCATTCTTTCACCTTCTAATTATAAATTAAATATAAGAACCATAAAGATTCATGTCTCTCCTCACCTGCTCGTTAATCACTGTGTCCAATCTCTTCAGACAGTCCTGGCAGAAGGCGTGGCCACAGTGGAGTCGCCGTGGCAACCTTGTCAGTAGGTCATAGCTGCCAAAACACACAATACACACCAGGTCCTGCCTCCTCCCTGACATTGTTGTCTCCGTGATAACAGAGGAGCAGGGATGAGGGTGGGGCTGACAGGTGTCATCCTCCTCTTCTTCATCTTCCTTTCTTCTGTCATGAGGCATCTTCCCTGTTCGGACAACAAAAAGTGTTTAGGATTTAATTTCAGATTCCCGGAAAAGACTTGGATCATACTGGAATTAGATCTTGTAACCTTGTGCTGACATATGGCATTGAGTGTAAAGACATAACAATATTTCCTCACAACCCTGTGCTGTCTGACCATTTTTAATAACCTTTGAGTTTAATTTAAACCCAGTACTCCACAAAACCTGAAAGAAAAAATTTTTTAAAATAGTAGATCATTTTCAGACAATACTGTAACAACCTTTTAAAAAATCTGTTCCCCTTTTTAAATTTCTCATTATCACAGAAAAAAACACAGTGGAGGGCAATAATTTTTTTTCTTCCCCTTCACCCCAAATTGATTTCTTGTTCAGAGTGTTACTTCATACCATTGCGTGGTGCATTAGACAAGGCAGCCCCCTTTAAAAAGAAGGAAATTTTCATAGGGGGCAGGGGCCCCCCGGGTTTTAAATTCAGAGCTGCGTACTTTAAACCTCAATTTTTAGAAAATTGGAGAGAAAAAGGCGCTCTACCCACCCCAGAGGATTTTCCTACTTAATCTGGAAAAAAAAAACCTACTGTTGTATAAAAAGACACTTCACCAAGCTAGAACAGCTTATTTCTCATCCTTAATAGAAAAAGAAACCCAAAAATAATCCTAGGTTTTTTTTTTAGTAAGTTGCTAAATCCTTACCCCAGAGTCTATAGCTCTGTTGAGCCATCCATTCCCTTATCTCTCAGCAGTCATGACTTTTTTGGGTTCTTCTTAAATAAAATTGATTCTATTAAGAAGAAAATCTTTGACATACTCCCGAAGATGATTACTTCATCCTCAACAAGGGGAACAACATTGGAAATAAAATGTAGAACCTGATCTCTGTTTGGACTGTTTTGATCATGTGGAGCTTCCTGAGTTATCAGAAATATTAGCTTCATCTAAACCTTCAACTTGTATGTTAGACCCAATCTCAACCAAATTATTTAAGGAAGTGTTCCCTCTGATTACCAGCCCCATTTTAGATATGATTAATTTATCCTTAGTAAATGGATATGTAACACAGGTCTAGGCTATTTTAAATGTTATTTATCTAACAGATAAATGATAAATCATCTTCAAACTCCAGGGTTACTTATGAAGTACAACAGGGTTCAGTACTTGGGCCAATTCTCTTTACTATATATATGCTTCCACTACGTAAGGTCATCAGGCAGCATAGAATACATTTTCACTGTTATGCTGATGATACTCAGCTTTATTTGTCCATAAATCCTGTTGAACCCAACCAGTTAGATAGACTACATCTTTGACCAGGACATGTCATTTAAATCCCATATTAAACAGGTTTCTAGGATTTCCTTCTTTCCCCTCCGGAACATTGCCAACATTGGAAATATCCTGTCCAGAAGTGACGCTGAAAAACTAGTCCATGCATTTGTTACTTCAAGGCTGGACTATTGTAAAATTCTTTACTATCAGGATGTCCAAAAAGCAGTTTAAAAACCCTTCAGCTGATTCAAAATGCTGCAGCAAGAGTTCTGATGAAAAAAAAGAGAGATCAAATTTCTCCTATTTTAGCTTCCCTTCATTGGCTCCCTGTTAAAATCCAGAATAGAATTTAAAATTTCCTCCTCACATATAAAGGCCCTAATGATTTAGCTCCATCATACATCAGAGATCTGATTTAATCCGTGAGGCGGACACCCCGGTTAACTTTTAAGGCTAGGCTTAAAACTTTTCCCTTTTTTGATAAAGCTTTTAGTTAGAGTGGCTTAGGTTATCCTGAGCTATCTCTGTAGTTATGCTGCTATAGGCTTAGTGCTGGGGGACATAATGACCACTTTCACCCTCTTCGCTACTTTCTCACACTACTCTTCAATTTTTTTTTTTATTTGCTGTTATTTCAGTTTTTAACTTTTTTTCTCTCTCTTCTCTTTCCTAGAAGCTACACCTGGCCTGACTCTGTGTCTACCTGTGACAAAAACTGTCTGGAGAGGGGCATCGTCCGAGCTTCTGCTGGCAACAACTTGGGCTCACCCTCTACCGATGATCCACATGGCCCTGTCTTTCAGTGTTTAAAACCCCTTTCTCTCTCCTAGACATAGCTACTGACGGAGCTTTTACTGTAACTAAAATCATTTTGTCTCTTTCAGACTCTAACCTTGAAAACTGGCTCAGAGTTTATCTGTTTTTTCTTTCTAGGGAAAACGACTAAAGGAGCTACATCCTTTAAAATTTTAAACTTTTCCTTCCCATAGAAAAAGGACTCCTGGATCAGTGCTTCTTTGTTCTCTTTGTGTCTCTGCTCTGTTCTCTCTAAAACCCCAAGTCGGTCGTGGCAGATGGGGCCGCTTCCCCCCCACTGAGCCTGGTTTTTGCTAGAGGTTTCTTCCTTTAAAAAGGGAGTTTTTCCTCTCCACTGTCGCTACATGCATGCTCAGTATGAGGGATTGCTGCAAAAGTCAACGCCAGTGACTGTCCCCTGTCTCTACATGCTCATCCAGGAGGAGTGGAATGCTGCAAGTCACTGACTGGATGCAATCTGCTGGTTTTCCCTTAGATAGAAAAAATTTTTCCAATTTGAAAAAAAAAAAAAAAAAAAAACATAATCTGACGCCCCTGTTCAATGATTTGGATTAATTGTAATGCATGTACCGACTTTTGTGAAGTGTCCTTGAGACGAAAATGTGTTTTGAAATTTGGGGTATATAAAAATAAACTGAAAATTGAATTGAATTGATTTAATTTGATTGTTCCATACGTTCCAAAAGAGCACTTCGTTCTCAGACTGCAGGTTTACTGGTGGTTCCTAGAGTCTCTAGAAGTAGAATGGGAGGCAGATCCTTTAGTTATCAGGCTCCTCTCCTGTGGAACCAGCTCCCAGTTTTAGTCCGTGAGGCGGACACCCTGTCTACTTTTAAGGCTAGGTTTAAAACTTTCCTTTTTGATAAAGCTTATAGTTAGAGTGGCTTAGGTTATCCTGAGCTATCTCTGTAGTTATGCTGCTATAGGCTTAGGCTGCTGGAGGACATAATGACCGCTTTCACCGTCTTCGCTACATTCTCACACTACTCTCCAATTTTATATTATTTGCTGTTATTTCAGCTTTTAACTTTGTTCTCTCTCTTTTCTCTTCCTAGAAGCTACACCTGGCCTGACTCTGTGTCTACCTGTAACACCTTTCTGAAGAGGGGAATCGTCCGAGCTTCTGCTGGCAACAACTTAATGCTCACCTTCTACCGATGATCCACATGGGCCTGTCTTTCAGTGTTTAACCCTTTCTCTCTCCTAGACATAGCTACTGACGGAGCTTTTACTGTAACTAACTCTATGTGCTCTCTTCAGACTCTAAACTTGAAAACTGGCTCAGAGTTTATCTGTTCTTTCTTTCTAGGTGAAACGACTAAAGGAGCTACATCCATTAACATTTACTTTTCCTTCCCATAGAAAGTACTCCTGGATCAGTGCTTCTTTGTTCTCTTTGTGTCTCTGCTCTGTTCTCTCTAACCCCCAGTCGGTTGTGGCAGATGGCCGCTCACACTGAGCCTGGTTCTGGTTCTGCTGGAGGTTTCTTCCTGTTAAAAGGGAGTATTTCCTCTCCACTGTCGCTACATGCATGCTCAGTATGAGGAATTGCTGCAAAGTCAACACCAGTGACTGTCCACTGTCTCTACATGCTCATCCAGGAGGAGGGAATGCTGCAAGTCCACCGAGGGTAGCGGAGCCACCGAGGGTAGCTCCCCGTAGCAGTCCTCCAGCAGAGCCCGCGCAGCCGCGGCCTCAGGCCTGCTGGGTGATGGTACGTAGGAAGCATAGTCCTAGATCTCAGCCCACAGGTCACCACCAACCCGTCTGCGTTTCTAATAGATTTTCCCCGCTCAGCGACACACCCGCTGAGAAGCCAACTCTGGTAATTGGCAGCTCCATAGTCAGAAACGTGGCACTAGAGACACCAGCGACCATAGTCAAATGTCTGCCAGGGGCCAGAACGGGCGACATCAAATCCTACCTGAAACTGCTAGCTAAGGATAAGCGTAAATACAGTAAGATTGTTATTCACGCTGGCGGTAATGACACCCGGTTACGTCAATCGGAGGTCACTAAAGTTAGTGTTGCTTCGGTGTGTAAGTTTGCCAAAACAATGTCGGACACCGTAATTTTCTCTGGTCCCCTCCCCGATCTGACCAGTGACGACATGTTGAGCCGCATGCTGTCATTCAACCGCTGGCTGTCTAGGTGGTGTCCAGAAAACGAAGCACGAAAGCGAACATTTTGGGGAAAACCTGGTCTGATCCGGAGAGACGGCATCCATCCCACTTTGGATGGAGCAGCTCTTCTTTCTAGGAATCTGGCCGAATTTATTTGTTCTCCAAACCTCTGACAACCCAGGGTTCAGACCAGGAAGCAGGGTCGTAGTTTAACACTCCTCTCTGCAGCTTCTGTACTGCTACCCACCCATTACCCTATTAAGACAGTGTCTCGCCCACGGCCAAAATTGAATAGATTAAAAAAATCAAAAAAAGAGGAAATGGGAAAATCTCATAAAAAAAAACACAACTCAGACTAAAAATAAAAATAAAAAAATTTAAATGTGGCTTACTGAACATAAGATCTCTCTCTTCAAAGACTTTGCTAGTTAGTGACCTGATTTTGGGGACAATCAGATTGATTTATTTTGCCTCACAGAAACCTGGCTGCAGCAAGAGGATTATGTTACTATAAATGAGTCAACCCTACTAATTTTTTAAAATTTTCACATTCCTTGAAATACGGGGCGAGGAGGAGTAGCAACCATCTTTCAGTCCGATTTTTTTTTAGTCCCAGACCAATCAATAGCTAAAAACTCTTTTTGAATATTTAATCCTTAGTTTTCCTCACCAAAATTTGAAAGCACTAAAAAACCACTTCTGTTTGTTTTTGTACCGTCCACACCCCCTTACTCTCAATTTATAGATCAGTTTTCAGCCCTTTTATCTGATTTTAGTGTTAAATACAGATAAAGTTATTATAGTGGGGGGATTTTAGCATTCATGTTGACACTGAAAGTGATAGCTTAAAATATAGCCTTTAATGGTATCTTAGACTCAATTGGGGTTTACTCAAAACATTAAAAAACCTACCCACGTTTTTCTTCATTTTTGGACCTTGTGCTGACATATGGCATTGAGTGTAAAGACATAACAATATTTTTCCCCAACCCTGTGCTGTCTGACCATTTTTTTAAAAAACCTTTGAGTTTAATTTAAACCGAGTACTCCACACCTGAAAGAAAATTTTTATTTTAGTAGATCATTATCAGACGATGCTGTAACAACCTTTTAAAGAATCTGTTCCACTTTTAATTTGCTCATTATCACAGAAAAACACAGTGGAGGGCAAAATTTTGTTTCTTCTCCTTCACAAATTGATTCTCTTGTTCAGAGGTTACTTCATCATTGCGTGGTGCATTAGACAATGCAGCCCCCTTGAAAAAAAAAAGGACATTATTCATAGGAGGCAGGCTCCTGGTTTTAATTCAGAGCTGCGTACTTTAAAAACACAATGTTAGAAAATTGGAGAGAAAAAGGCGCTCTACACACCTGGAGGATTCCTACTTTTAATCTGGAAAAAAGCCTACGTTTGTATAAAAAGACACTTCACCAAGCTAGAAAAGCTTATTTCTCATCCTTATTAGAAGAGAACAAGAATAATCCTAGGTTTCTCTTTTGCAGTTGCTAAAATTACACAGAGTCATAGCTCTGTTGAGCATCCATTCCCCTTAGCTCTCAGCAGTCATGATTTATGTGATTTTTCCAAATAAAATGATTCTATTAAAAAGAAAATTTTTGACAATCTCCCAGAGATGATTTTCTTCATCCTCAACAAGTGAGACAACATTGGGAATAACTGTAGAACCTGATCTGTGTTTGGACTGTTTTGATCCTGTGGAGCTTCCTGAGTTATCAGAAATATTAGCTTCATCTAAACCCTTCAACTTGTATGTTAGACCCAACCCCCAACCAAATTATTTAAGGAAGTGTTCCCTCTGATTACCAGCCCCATTTTAGATATGATTAATTTATCTTTAGTAAATGGGTATGTACCACAAGCTTTTAAGGTAGCTGTAATTAAACCTTTGCTTAGGCAACCTTCGCTTGATCGAGATGACTTAATAAATTACAGACCGATATCCAATCTTCCATTCTTATCTAAAATTCTTGAGAAAATAGTTGCTAATCAAATATGTGAGCATTTACACAGCAATGACCTGTTTGAAGAGTTTCAGTCAGGTTTCAGAGCTCATCAACATTGCCAAAATTAGAAATATCCTGTCCAGGAGTGACGCTGAAAAACTAGTCCATGCATTTGTTACTTCAAGGCTGGACTATTGTAATTCTTTACTATCAGGATGTCCACAAAATGCAGTTAAAAGCCTTCAGCTGATTCAAAATGCTGCAGCAAGAGTTCTGATGAAAATTAAAAAGAGAGATCATATTTCTCCTATTTTAGCTTCCCTTCATTGGCTCCCTGTTAAATCCAGAATAGAATTTAAAATTCTCCTCCTCACATATAAAGCCCTTAATGATCTAGCTCCATCATACATCAGAGATCTGATTGTTCCATACGTTCCTAACAGAGCACTTCGTTCTCAGACTGCAGGTTTACTGGTGGTTCCTAGAGTCTCTAGACGTAGAATGGGAGTTAGGTCCTTTAGTTATCAGGCTCCTCTCCTGTAGAACCAGCTCCCAGTTTTAGTCCGTGAGGCAGACACCCTGTCTACTTTTAAGGCTAGGCTTAAAACTTTCCTTTTTGATAAAGCTTATAGTTAGAGTGGCTTAGGGTATCCTGAGCTATCTCTGTAGTTATGCTGCTATAGGCTTAGGCTGCTGGAGGACATAATGAAGACTTTCACCCTCTTCGCTACTTTCTCACACTACTCTTCAATTTTGTATTATTTGCTGTTGTTTCAGCTTTTAACTTTGTTCTCTCTCTTTTCTCTTCCTAGAAGCTACACCTGGCCTGACTCTGTGTCTACCTGTAACACCTTTCTGGAGAGGGGAATCCTCCAAGCTTCTGCTGGCAACAACTTAATGCTCACCCTCTACCGATGATCCACATGGCCCTGTCTTTCAGTGTTTAACCCTTTCTCTCTCCTAGACATAGCTACTGACTGAGCTTTACTGTAACTAACTCTATGTGCTCTCTTTCAGACTCTAACCTTGAAAACTGGCTCAGAGTTTATCTGTTCCTTCTTTCTAGGTGAAACGACTAAAGGAGCTACATCAATTAACATTTACTTTTCCTTCTCATAGAAAGTACTCCTGGATCAGTGCTTCTTTGTTCTCTTTGTGTCTCTGCTCTGTTCTCTCTAACCCCCAGTCGGTCGTGGCAGATGGCCGCTCACACTGAGCCTGGTTCTGGTTCTGCTGGAGGTTTCTTCCTGTTAAAAGGGAGTTTTTTCCTCTCCACTGTCGCTACATACATGCTCAGTATGAGGGATTGCTGCAAAGTCAATGCCAGTGACTGTCCACTGTCTCTACATGCTCATCCAGGAGGAGTGAATGCTGCAAGTCACTGACTGGATGCAATTGCTGGGTTTCCTTAGACAGAAAAAGTTTTTATCCAATTTGAATAAATAAACTGAATCTGACTGCACTGTTCAATGGTTAGGATTAATTGGAATGTATGTACCTGACTTTTGTGAAGTGCCTTGAGACGACATGTGTTGTGAATTGGCGCTATATAAATAAACTGAATTATATAGATATATAACTAATATATATATTCATTTTTTCCAATTGGATTAAATTTTCTTCCCTGCTGAATTCTGATTGGTTTAAGAGAAACTCACCTGAATTTGTTGTTTTCTTTCACATCTTGTTTTCCAGATCTTCTTCCTCAGTCTGTTCTGTTCTTTTTTCTTTTTGTCTCAGTTATCTTTTCGTCTCCTGTCTTATCTCTGCTGTCTCCTTGTCTTCTGTTCTGTTGTTTTTGTCCTCTCAGAGATGGAGAAAGAGAGAGAGAGAAAGAGAGAGAGAGTTGCCTTTATCAATAATTCAGCCTCGTTCGACACACACACAAATGAGTTGAAACCTGACTCTGAAATATAGAAGATGATAAATATTTGGAAATAACTTTCAGTCAAACCAATAATAACTGATCAATAAGTTAATAAGCTCAAATGAGGTTTAGATTAATAAAGAGACAACAAACTATGAACCTGAAAATTATTTGCTAATATCTGATAAACTAACAAGGGCAGCTTCATGATCAATAACTGCACATGGAACCTAATCAGCCAAAAGAACGTGGAATTGGGCTCAAGTTTCTGGAGGTGTTACCCTATCAGGTGTCAGCGCTAACCTCCCTGTTTGCTGACTGATGGACAAAGCAGCTAAAGCAGCAGAGACCCTTTTTATAAAGTAACTGTCCTCATGGAGAATATTGATCAGGATCATGCTGATCACTGATTCTGGATCTGCTCGACTCAGTCTAAGACCGAACTCATCAGTATGATCACAAATAGAGGTGCAAGAGGACAACATCATTGCTGCTCATGCATAATTCTTGTTTTTAGTAGAGATCCTGTTACTTTTTCCAGTCAGAACATTCATGAGTTTAGATCTCTTGCTGGTGCCGAACCATCTCTGCAAACCTACATGCAGCCATTACTGTACATTCTGGTCAGTTCAGTGGAGAAGTATTTACCGCCTTATGTTTTTGTTTTTTTATTCCACATAAATTTCAGATCATCAAACAAATCCTAATATCATTCAGTTCAATTCAGTTTATTTATATAGTGCCAATTCACAACACATGTCGTCTCAAGGCACTTCACAAAAGTCAGGTACATACATTCCAATTAATCCTAACCATTGAACAGTGCAGTCAGATTCAGTTATTTATTCAAATTGGATAAAAAGTTTTTCTGTCTAAAGAAACCCAGCAGATTGCATCCAGTCAGTGACTTGCAGCATTCACTCCTCCTGGATGAGCATGTAGAGACAGTGGACAGTCACTGGCGTTGACTTTGCAGCAATCCCTCATACTGAGCATGCATGTAGCGACAGTGGAGAGGAAAAACTCCCTTTTAACAGGAAGAAACCTCCAAATGAACCAGAACCAGGCTCAGTGTGAGCGGCCATCTGCCACGACCGACTGGGGGTTAGAAAGAACAGAGCAGAGACACAAAGAGAACAAAGAAGCACTGATCCAGGAGTACTTTCTATGGGAAGGAAAAGGTAAATGTTAATGGATGTAGCTCCTTTAGTCGTTTCACCTAGAAAGAAAGAACAGATAAACTCTGAGCCAGTTTTCAAGGTTAGAGTCTGAAAGAGAGCACATAGAGTTAGTTACAGTAAAAGCTCAGTCAGTAGCTATGTCTAGGAGAGAGAAAGGGTTAAACACTGAAAGACAGGGCCATGTGGATCATCGGTAGAGGGTGAGCATTAAGTTGTTGCCAGCAGAAGCTTGGAGGATTCCCCTCTCCAGAAAGGTGTTACAGGTAGACACAGAGTCAGGCCAGGTGTAGCTTCTAGGAAGAGAAAAGAGAGAGAACAAAGTTAAAAGCTGAAACAACAGCAAATAATACAAAATTGAAGAGTAGTGTGAGAAAGTAGCGAAGAGGGTGAAAGTCTTCATTATGTCCTCCAGCAGCCTAAGCCTATAGCAGCATAACTACAGAGATAGCTCAGGATAACCTAAGCCACTCTAACTATAAGCTTTATCAAAAAGGAAAGTTTTAAGCCTAGCCTTAAAAGTAGACAGGGTGTCTGCCTCACGGACTAAAACTGGGAGCTGGTTCCACAGGAGAGGAGCCTGATAACTAAAGGATCTGCCTCCCATTCTACGTCTAGAGACTCTAGGAACCACCAGTAAACCTGCAGTCTGAGAACGAAGTGCTCTGTTAGGAACGTATGGAACAATCAGATCTCTGATGTATGATGGAGCTAGATCATTAAGGGCTTTATATGTGAGGAGGAGAATTTTAAATTCTATTCTGGATTTAACAGGGAGCCAATGAAGGGAAGTTAAAGTAGGGGAAATATGATCTCTCTTTTTAATTTTCATCAGAACTCTTGCTGCAGCATTTTGAATCAGCTGAAGGCTTTTAACTGCATTTTGTGGTAATCCTGATAGTAAAGAATTACAATAGTCCAGCCTTGAAGTAACAAATGCATGGAGTAGTTTTTCAGCATCAATCCTGGACAGGATATTTCTAATTTTGGCAATGTTCCGGAGATGAAAGAAGGAAATCCTAGAAACCTGTTTAATATGGGATTTAAATGACATGTCCTGGTCAAAAATAACACCAAGGTTTTTTACTTTATTATCGGAGGTCAATTTAATGCCATCCAGGTTAAGTGATTGACTAAGTAGTTTCTTTTTTGAAGACTCCGGTCCAAAGATGACAACTTCTGTCTTGTCTGAATTTAGAAGCAGAAAATTTAAAGTCATCCAAGTTTTTATGTCTTCAAGACATGCTTGTAGTCTATCTAACTGGTTGGGCTCATCAGGATTTATGGATAAGTAAAGCTGAGTGTCATCAGCGTAACAGTGAAAATTTATTCTATGCTGCCTGATAATTTTACCTATTGGAAGCATATATATAGTAAAGAGAATTGGCCCAAGTACTGAACCCTGTGGTACTCCACAATTAACCCTGGAGTTTAAAGATGATTTATCATTTACATGAACAAACTGGAATCTGTCAGACAAATAAGATTTAAACCAGCCTAGCGCTGTTCCCCTGATCCCTACAGCATATTCCAGCCTTTCTAGGAGAATATTATGATCGACTGTATCAAATGCAGCACTGAGATCTAACAGAACCAGTACAGACACAAGTCCATTATCTGAGGCAATAAGAATATCATTAGTGACTTTCAGCAGAGCTGTTTCAGTGCTATGATGAGCTCTGAAACCTGACTGAAAGTCTTCAAACAGGTCATTGCTGTGTAAATGCTCACACATTTGATTAGCAACTATTTTCTCAAGAATTTTTGATAAGAATGGAAGATTGGATATAGGTCTGTAATTTATTAAGTCATCTCGATCAAGCGAAGGTTTCTTAAGTAAAGGTTTAATTACAGCTACCTTAAAAGCTTGTGGTACATATCCATTTACTAAAGATAGATTAATCATATCTAAAATGGGGCTGGTAATCAGAGGGAACACTTCCTTAAATAATTTGGTTGGGATTCGGTCTAACATACATGAAGACAGCTGAAACCTAGACTGTTGAGCAACTGAAGGTGTTCATCAAGCAAGAATGGGATATAGTCTTCCTACAAAGCTCCAACATTTAGTCTTCAGATTCCAAAAGCTGACAGTGTTAGAAGGAAAGGTGATGAAACACAGTTGTGAACATGACCCGGTCCAGCTTTGTTGGAACGTGTTGTAGCATCTAACTCAACATGAGGGAATATTATGGTAAAACTATAAAGTTTATGAGTTTGAACATTAAATCTCTGGTCTTTGTGGTGGATTCAGCTGCATGAAGGTTGAACAGGATTAGCAGGTCATTGGATTCTGGCTTTATTCAGGTTTTTAACAATGTCCAAACTTCACTGGAACTGAGATTGTAATACCACCTTAAAACATTGCCAGGATGCCGTTTCCTGTCCAAAGAGGAGACAAAAACTGGTGCATGTTTATATGTTCAGCAAGTCAGATTACTGTAGTGGTTTCTTCACACGTCTCACAGCTCTAACTCTTCGCTGATACAACGGAGCTCCAGACCTCCATCCTCCCTCCCAGCACTGAGAACCTGTTGGAGCTCGGGTCTCTGCCAGCTTTCTCGAATCAGGCCATCGAAGGTAACCGAAATACAAGACCTAAACCTAAAGAAATGAGGGTTATCTTAAATCTCTATATCACTCACCACCAGCAGCATATAATTAAACCTGTAAATAAAGCACAGTAAATATCGAACTAGTTCAAGTAAAATCTGTGGCAGAAAATCCTTTTGATTTCGGTGATATTGTGTTTTATAGTGAGATCTGGCCGCCAACAGGGTCACCTGAAGAAGCTCCTCCCACCTCTAACTTTGGGAGGATAAACAAAAGGGGGCGGAGTCACCGCCTTATTTTATAAAGAACTACATTCATGCAAAATAACACGTGGTGACTGTAGTTCTTTAGAACATGTTGCGGTCCAGTCCAGATGGTGCAACATGTTTAAACATCTCCAGGCCTCCAGAGGTTATTGATCAGTTATCTGACCTGCTGTTCTGCAGAGGATTTGATTGATCTTTTATTTAAATTCAGTTTATTTTTATTACAGAATATCTCATTTACAAAGAAACCCATCACATTTACACAGTAATATATCATCAGTTTAGTCCAGCCATAGATTCTGGTTAGATCTCAGAACCTTGACTGAACCAGGTCATTGCTGTGTAAATGCTCACACACTTGATTCGCAACTAAGAATTTCAGATAAGAATGGAAGATTGGATATAGGTCTGTAATTTTTCAAGTCATCTCGATCAAGCGAAGGTTTCTTAAACAAAGGTTTAATTACAGCTACCTTAAAAGCCTGTGGTTCTGATCCATTTACGAAAGATAGATTAATCATATCTAAAATGGGGCTGGTAATCAGAGGGAAAACTTCCTTAAATCATTTGGTTGGGATTGGGTCTAACATACAAGTTGAAGGTTTAGATGAAGCTAATATTTCTGATAACTCAGGAAGCTCCACAGGATCAAAACAGTCCAAACACAGATCAGGTTCTACAGTTATTTCCAATGTTGTCTCACTTGTTGAGGATGAAGTAATCATCTTTGGGAGTATGTCAAAGATTTTATTTTTAATATAATCAATTTTATTTAAGAAGAATCCCATAAAGTCATGACTGCTGAGAGCTATGGGAATGGATGGCTCAACAGAGCTACAGTACCAAACAGAACCCTGAGACGGTTCTGAGGTTCTAGGTTAGTGAGGGGTCTCCACCTCCCTCTGGACCCAACTACTGTAATCTGGATTCACACATAATGAACAGATAATTAACAGATAATAAACAGGTGATAATAAAGAGCATACCAGACTGAGAGACGTGATGGTGTTTCATTCAGGCTTAGCCACCTGAAGATATCACAGCTTTATCATATTTACAGATATGATCAAATAAAAACAGAAACAGCTGCGAAATATCAATCTGAGGGGAAAAATACAAGTTTCTGTTGATTACATAAAAACTGATGGAGTGAATATTGGATGTAAAACACAGCGAAGAATCCAGAATTAGAAACAAGCCTTTAATGGCTGCTAGAACCAGAAGGTCCAGTTCATTTCCTGGTTAAAACCTTTATTCTCACAGAATACACATCATCTCCAACATTTAGTAATAAAAACACACATTTGAAAATAACATCAAATCAGAGCAACAAGCTGATGAAAGAGCAAACCGAACCACTCCAGTTTTCCTCTGATGTTGTGAGCACCAACAGCTGGAGAACATCTGCTTTCTCTCATGATTCTTCTAACAGACAGCCCTCTGAAAGCCTTAATTCCTCCGTTTCTTTCTTGTCTGACTTTGCCATCCTTCATCATCACCTGAGGGCCCTACTCCAGCTGAGGGCCCGGCTCCATCCCAGGGCCCTAATCCAGCTGACTTCAGCAAGGTCTCCAGGAGAACTCTCCATCTTTCAGCCAGCAGGTCCTTCAGCTCTTTGAATGTGCTGATGTGTCTCAGCAGAGCATTCTGCAGCTTGTGGAGCAGAGGTCCACAGTAGAGCCTGAAAACAAAAGAATCACCCAGTTAAACATGATTCTGTCTCCTGAAGACTGACAGAACAGCTGGGAGCCAGTTCATGTCGCTTTGAGGTGAAGCAGAACATCTGTTGTGTCTTTACCAGGAACACCGAGGTTCTGGAAGAGGGAAGCTCAGCAGCTGGTTCAGATGGAGACTCTGTCTCATGCAGTTCTGCCACTGGCTGAAAGCATGAGCAACATCGGGCTCCAAGCAGCTGCTTCCAGGCTCTAAACCATCCATCCTGGCCTTAAACTCAGGGTCTGAAGCACAAACATGGACACATATCAGCTGCTGATACTTACTCATTCATTCATTCATTCATTCATTCATTCATTCATTCATTCATTCATTCAGGTGAAATCCTGATGAGCTGAGGCTCACCTGCATCAGCTTCTCCATACACAAACCCCAGAACCAAGGCCTGGAGACAGGACATGTTTAACCTGCCTGGGTGGTTCTGTTGGCGGTACTGAAACCAGAACCGGGTCACGCAGAGTGGCAGCTTCAGGCGGTCTGGAATGCTTTCGGCGTCTGAGCTTGAACATCTCAGAGCTTCATACAAGACATTACGACGCAGATCCTCAGGAGCCTGAACAGGAACAAGATCCATTAATCCTGACTGAGCTTTTTTACTAATCCATGAATCTGAGACCAGTACTCTGGACCCGACAGAACATTTTCTCATTGTGGATCTTTATTGGACCAAGCTTTAGGAACAGTTAAATAATCTGCTCCATTTCTTAGCTCCTCAGTATCACAGAAGACAGCAGAGGGCACCAACCTGATTTGTACTAGATCACTGATGGACTAGTAATCCCAGAACTTTGGTCCTGTGCATGAACAGATTAAACAGGTCCGGAGACAAATGGCAGCTCTGGAGAACTCCCACCAGCGCTGGAAACAAGTTGGACTTTCTGCTGAGAATTTGGACACGGTTCTTGCTTTGGACATACAAGACTTGGATCGGCCTTAAAAGCCACCCAGGTAGCCAATCAGAGACGGTTTGGTACCCTAGGTACCCTCACCTTAGGTGGGATTATGGTTTAGCATCCATCATACACCCCAACAATAAGTGTTCACACCCCTGCTGATATTTGCAGTTATTCAATTCTTATAGTCTGTTGTTTTTTATGCACATTTACACCCTCCTCAGTTGCACATTTCTTTAATCTAAGTATGCCAATTTTAATACCTCTACAGTATTTCTTACTTCTGCTGTAAATGTTTCCTTTACTGTACACCTTTTTTTACTTCACTTTAGTGCGAATCTGAATGTGTCCATTTGGTCTTTTACTGTGCAGCTGATACACCTGAATCCACCTACTTCTATTCTATTCTATTCTATTCTATTCTATGTTAGAAAGATTGCCATTCACTCTCAGACACTCGGCTAACTTATGTAAAGATGTTTACCTTGTTCTGTTGGATCAGCAGATTGTGGCCCATCAGCAGATAGGTTCAGTTTACTGGGCTTTAAGGGTGGAAAGTCCATCAAAATCAACAACAGCTGCAAGGGGGTGGGGTGGTGTTTTGTTCATATTTTTATTTTCCATATTGAGAATGAGAAAAGAAGATCTCCCTAACTGGGTGTTGGCAGACATTCCCAGTCCATCTTGACCTCTCACCTTGGTTTACCAAGTCTGTCTGGCAGCTCTGCCCCTCTTCACTTGAAGGTCTGATAATATGATTACAAAACAGATCATTGACCATAGGTCCAAGGGGGCTTGGTACCAAGTCCACTTATGAACCACACTGTGCACCAACATGGTGTCATGAACATCACATGTTTAGCACTTAAATCCAATAACAAAACTCTGCTCAGTTTCATATTGGGAAGGGTGTTCCTACACACACCTCCAGGAAACCACCCAAATGGACACTGAGGTCCTCCAGGAGCACCACGGGCTTCCAGATGGCACCACTTGCATCATATAATCCAGATTCAAATCTCACACAGCAACTCTGTCCCTATTCCGCCCAGTGAGGTGACTTTCCTGGTCACAAAAGCCAGAGTATGATGCTTCTAATCAGCATTCTCAGGCCCATCCATCCCCTGCCACCCAGCCTGCATTGAACAGAACACCAGAGATAGTGGCCCATGCGGAAGGGCTTCCTTCCATGGTACACCTCTGGATCTAGGCTTAACTGATGTTTTTAGTCTGCAACTCACTGAGATCATTAAACAGCTGAGGCCAACTTAGCATGGGAGACCACACCATGGACCAAAGCCCTGGGCAACAGAACCCCCAGAATCATAGGGGCACTAGAACCCTCCACCACATGAAGGTAGCAACTCCTCTGGGGGTAGCCATGGTCAGTCTATAGAGTCACCAGGAAAACAAGGGTAGATTCTGAGGAGAAAGTCAAGAAAATCATTAAGGAGAAGTCGCAGTTTTCAAGAGACGTTGAGCTGGAAAGAGATTGTGGTGAAACTCCTCTGGTTCAAGGACAAGTCATCGGTATTACAGAGAGATAAACATTCAAAAGGACTAAAATGTACATAAATGAGGATTATACAGAGGCTGTAAGACAAAAGAGAAAAGAACTAACGACAAAATTAAAAGCTGCAGGTGACAGAGGGGACATTGCATTTTGAGACATGATCAATTGATTGTTCTAGAAACAGCTCTCCAAAACTCTCCAGAGATGGTTAGTTTTCTGGATAGCTACACCATCACATCATCATAAGAAGGTAACTTTTACATGTCAAACAGAATAGGCTTTACACTACCAAAGAAAGGATTAAGAAAAGCACATTTTAATATTAATAGCATCAGGAACAAATTAAACGACATTTCAGATATTCTTCTTTGTAATAATTTGCATGTTTTAATAAATTTCTGAAACACATCTTGACTCGACTTTTGAAGATGATGAATTGAGGGTTCATGGATATTTTATATATATATATATATAGGAGAGATAGAAACACATTTGGTGGTGGAGTTGTTTGTTATATTCAGTTGTTATACAGGGTGGGGCATTTATATGGATACACCTTAATAAAATGTGAATGGTTGGTCATATTAACTTCCTGTTTGTGGCACATTAGTATATGTGAGTGGGGAAACTTTTAAAGATGGGTGGTGGCCATGGCGGGCATTTTGAATCCAACTTTTGTTTTTTCAACAGTAAGAGGGTCATGTGACACATCAAACCTATTGGGAATTTCACAAGAAAAACAATGGTGTGCTTGGTTTTAACATAACTTATTTACAAGTTTCTGACCACTTATAAAATGTGTTCAATGTGCTGCCCATTGTGTTGGATTGTCAATGCAACCCTCTTTCTCCCACTCTTCCCCAGATAGCAACACCCGGGGAAAAAATGCTAGCACAGGCCCCAGTATCCGTAGTCTCAGGTGCTGCACATCTCGTATCTTCACAGCATAGACAATTGCCTCCAGACGACCCCAAAGATAAAAGTCTAAGGGGGTCAGATCGGGAGACCTTGGGGGCCATTCAACTGGTCCACGACGACCACTCCACATTCCAGGAAACTGTTCATCTAGGAATGCTCGGACCTGACACCCATAATGTGGTGGTGCACCATCTTGCTGGAAAAACTCAGGGAACGTGCCAGCTTCAGTGCATAAAGAGGGAAACACATCATCATGTGGCATATTGTGAAATTGGGAAAACGTCGGCAGCAGTTCTGGCCAATGAAAGGCTGCCTGGCTGATGTGAAGGGATCTGCAGAGCGATCAACACTCAGACTGCAATGTTCAGGGAGCTGAATCGCAAACTGGATGTGATCCTACAAGATCGCAGGCTGGCTGCGGTTCCTGGACTCAGGGGTGAAATGGGATAAATCTTGGAGAAAGTTGTTCGCTCGGATCTGGCAAAAGACCAGGAATTTGGCTGTTTGGATTCGCCATGGAGAAGCACCAGCAAGACTCTCAAGGCTGACGGAAAATTAAGAGTCAGCCTAACCCAAATAATTGTTTTTCTGAATCTGGCTCCCCTGCACGGGCCTTTGATGGCCCCGGGAACTTTAACTTCTCCTGGAAATTTTTGTAAAAAATGACGCTCTGCTCCCTCTGCCCCCTCTGCCCCCTCCCTTCCCTGAGGACATCTGTGGACTTGCTCAGAACTGTGTGGCTGGTTGATGAACCTTCCATCGTACCATCAAGGACAATGGCCTCTGTGACAGTGCTTCACGGATTTACTTTGCACACGCTCACATGCTCATATAAACATACCCACACCCTGACATACAGCCTTCACCGTATCTCTGTTGTCTCATATGTGTTGCTTATTTGTGCAGAGGTTTTTTGTTAATATCTCAAACTGTATCCTGCTAAGGATAAAGTGTGAAATATGATTTTTTTTTTACCCTCCTCTTACCTAAATGTGGTTTCATAGATTTTTAGATTTCTTAAAAGGATTGTATTACAACTGTTTCATACCAGTGACAGCCAAACATTATTAGTATTTAAAAACTTTGGACTAAAACTGCTTTAAACCAGTGACCCAGCTTATTTGAATGATGGGCCCACAGCTGCCTAATACCAGCGATCTCAAGGATTAATATTATCATTTTTGTTCTAGCACAGGATGAATTTCTTACCACAGAGGACTTAATGATCTAATTACCTCTATTAGAAAGATTGGATTAGAACCAGCTCTTACCAGTAATCTCCCAAGGATTATTAGTGTCATTTGATTTGTTTTTCTGTTTGATTTTCTGTATCATTGTAATGTTTTTCTTCGTGTACAGCGCTTTGAGTGCCTTGTTGCTGAAAAAGGCTTTATAAATAAACTGGACTTGACTTGATGATGCTCTTCAGGCCTTGGATGATATTTTTAGGTCTGTGGTGAACAAACATGCCCCAGTACAGACGTTTGTGGCCAGAAACATTAAAGAATATATGAAACAAAGAAAGATGCAATCATGACTGCTAATCAATATGACTGGGATTTATGTCATAAACTTAGAAATATAGTCACACGATTAAATAGATATAAGAGAAAATATGAAAATCAAATAAATGCTAGTAAAAATGACCAAAAGAGAACGTGGGATTCTACAAAAGAGTTTCTAAGAAAGAACGTTAATTGCATTCAGTCTTTTTTATAACAAGATGGAAAATTCACGACCAAACCGAAAGATATAGCTAATTATTTAAATAATAATTTCACTGACAAAGTTGATAAAACAAGAAAAAAATAATGCCTAATGTAGATAATAACCAATCTCCTTTAACAACAGAAAATATAATCATTAAAAATAAAAACTGTAAATTAAAACTGAATGTTGTAGATATAAAGCAGAATTAAACTTTGTCAAATAAACCACCTGGAATTGATAATCCCGACTAATTGCCCCTGCTATTTGTCATATAATCAATCAAAGTCTAATCTGCAGTATGTCTATTTAATTGGAAAGGAGCTGAAATCGCACAGACAAGAAACTTCTGTTCTCTGGTTCAAACAGTTGTCCAATCAGCTTACAGAAAAGGGCCCTCCACGCTACAACTCTCACTTTTATGACTGATGACTGGTCTAGAGAAATACAAGATAATAAAATAATAGGGGCAGTTATGGTAGATTTTTCTGCTGCATTTGATATAATAAATTATTAGTGAAAAAACTGGAATGTTATGTAAGGACATTTTGACAAAGTGAGGATTTTGACAAAGTAAGGACATTTTGACAAAGTAAGGACATTTTGACAGAGTGAGGACATTTTGACAAGGTAAGGACATTTTGACAAGGTAAGGACATTTTGACAAAGTGAGGATTTTGACAAAGTAAGGACATTTTGACAAAGTAAGGACATTTTGACAGAGTGAGGACATTTTGACAAGGTAAGGACATTTTGACAAAGTGAAGATTTTGACAAAGTAAGGACATTTTGACAAAGTGAGGACATTTTGACAAAGAAAGGACATTTTTAATCACTGTTGTCTGGGTGTTGGAACAGCAGTACATGCTGTTTAACTACTCGACACAAAATGGCTGCCATATAGTTGCGTCCTATGAAGATGGTCAAAGGGTTAGTGGTTGGGTCAGGTTTAGGCCGTTGAAATGAATGAAAATCAATGGAGAACCATTTAAGATATTTTATCGCAAAGTGAGGACATTTTGACAACGTGAGGACATTTTGACAAGGTAAGGACATTTTGACAAAGTGAGGACATTTTGACAGAGAGGACATTTTGACAAGGTAAGGACATTTTGACAAAGTGAGGACATTTTGACAGTGAGGACATTTTGACAGAGTGAGGATATTTTGACAAAGTAAGGACATTTTGACAAAGTGAGGACATTTTGACAAGGTGAGGACATTTTGACGAGGTAAGGACATTTTGACAAAGTGAGGACATTTTTAATCACTGTTGTCTGGGTGTTGGAACAGCAGTACATGCTATTTAAGTACTCGACACAAAATGGCTGCCATGTAGTTGCGTCCTATGAAGATGGTCAAAGGGTTAGTGGTCGGGTCAGGTTTAGACCGTGTGAAATGAATGAAAATCAATGGAGAACTATTTTCGATATTTTTATAGCAAAGTGAGGACATTTTTGACAAAGTGAGGACATTTTGACAAAGGTAAGGACATTTTAACAAAGTAAGGACATTTTTGACAAAGTAAGGACATTTTGACAAAGTAAGGACATTTTTAATCACTGTTGTCTGGGTGTTGGAACAGCAGTACATGCTGTTTAAGTACTCGACAAAATGGCTGCCATGTAGTTGCGTCCTATGAAGATGGTCAAAGGGTTATGGTGGTAGGTTTATGCCGTTGAAATGAATGAAAATCAATGGAGAACCATTTGCGATATTTTTATCGCAAAGTGAGGACATTTTTGACAAGGTAAGGACATTTTGACAAAGTAAGGACATTTGACAAAGTGGACTTTTTTGAAAATGAAAATTTTTGACAAAGTAAGGGGCATTTTGACAAAAGTAAGGACATTTTGACAAAGTGAGGATTTTGACAAAGTAAAGACATTTTGAAAAGTGAGGACATTTTTAAATCACTGTTGTCTGGGTGTTGGAACAGCAGTACATGCTATTTTAAGTACTCGACACAAAATGGCTGCCATGTAGTTCTTTCCTATGAAGATGGTCAAAGGGTTAGTGGTCGGGTCGGTTTTTAACCGTGTGAAATGAATGAAAATCAATGGAGAACCATTTAAGATTTTTAATCGCAAAAGTGAGGACTTTTTACAAGGTAAGGACATTTTGACAAAGTGAGGACATTTTGACAATGAGGACATTTTGAAAAGTGAGGACATTTTGACAGAGTGAGGACTTTTTTAATCACTGTTGTCTGGGTGTTGGGAAACAGCAGTTAATGCTTTTTAAGTACTCGACACAAAATGGCTGCCATATAGTTGCGTCCTATGAAGATGGTCAAAGGGTTGGGGGTGGTTCAGGTTGGGACCTTTGAAATGAATGAAAATCAATGGGAACCATTTAAGATATTTTAATCGCAAAGTGAGGACATTAAGGACATTTTGACAAAAAGTGAGGATATTTTGACAAGGTAAGGACATTTTGACCAAGTGAGGACATTTTGACAAAGTGAGGACATTTTGACTAAGTGAGGACATTTTGACAAAGTAAGGACATTTTGACAAAGTGAGGACATTTTGACAAAGTGAGGATTTTGACAGAGTGAGGACATTTTTAATCACTGTTGTCTGGGTGTTGGAACAGCAGTACATGCTATTTAAGTACTCGACACAAAATGGCTGCCATATAGTTGCGTCCTATGAAGATGGTCAAAGGGTTAGTGGTCGGGTCAGGTTTAGACCGTTGAAATGAATGAAAATCAATGGAGAACCATTTAAGATATTTTAATCGCAAAGTGAGGACATTAAGGACATTTTGACAAAGTGAGGATATTTTGACAAGGTAAGGACATTTTGACAAAGTGAGGACATTTTGACAGAGTGAGGACATTTTGACTAAGTGAGGACATTTTGACAAAGTAAGGACATTTTGACAAAGTGAGGACATTTTGACAAAGTGAGGATTTTGACAAAGGACATTTTGACAAAGTGAGGACATTTTTAATCAATGGAGAACCATTTAAGATATTTTAATCGCAAAGTGAGGACATTTTGACAAAGTAAGGACATTTTGATAAAGTGAGGACATTTTGACAAGGTAAGGACATTTTGACAAAGTAAGGACATTTTGACAGGGAGGACATTTTGACAAAGTGAGGACATTTTGACAAAGTGAGGACATTTTGACTAAGTGAGGACATTTTTAATCACTGTTGTCTGGGTGTTGGAACAGCAGTACATGCTATTTAAGTACTCAACACAAAATGGCTGCCATATAGTTGCGTCCTATGAAGATGGTCAAAGGGTTAGTGGTCGGGTCAGGTTTAGACCGTTGAAATGAATGAAAATCAATGGAGAACCTTTTAAGATATTTTAATCGCAAAGTGAGGACATTTTGACAGAGTGAGGACATTTTGACAAGGTGAGGACATTTTGACAAAGTGAGGACATTTTGGCAAAGTGAGTACATTTTGACAAAGTGAGGACATTTTGACAAAGTAAGGACATTTTGACAAAGAGGGGATTTTGACAAAGGACATTTTGACAAAGTGAGGACATTTTGACACTAAGGACATTTTTAATCACTGTTGTCTGGGTGTTCGAATAGCAGTACATGCTGTTTAAGTACTCGACACAAAATGGCTGCCATGTAGTTGCGTCCTATGAAGATGGTCAAAAGGTTAGTGGTCGGGTCAGGTTTAGGCCATTGAAATGAATGAAAATCAATGGAGAACTATTTTCGATATTTTTATAGCAAAGTGAGGACATTTTGACAAAGTGAGGACATTTTGACAAGGTAAGGACATTTTAACAAAGTAAGGACATTTTTGACAAAGTGAGGACATTTTGACAAAGTAAGGACATTTTGACAAAGTAAGGACATTTTTAATCACTGTTGTCTGAGTGTTGGAACAGCAGTACATGCTGTTTAAGTACTCGACAAAATGGCTGCCATGTAGTTGCGTCCTATGAAGATGGTCAAAGGGTTAGTGGTCGGTTCAGGTTTAGGCCATTGAAATGAATGAAAATCAATGGAGAACCATTTGCGATATTTTTATCGCAAAGTGAGGACATTTTGACAAGGTAAGGACATTTTCGTAGCAGTCCTCCGTAGCAGTCCTCCGGCAGAGCCCGTGCAGCCGGGATCTCAGGCCGGCTGGGTGACGGTACGTAGGAAGCATAGTTCTAGATCTCAGCCCACAGGTCACCACCAACCCGTCTGCGTTTCTAATAGATTTTCCCCCGCTCAGCGACAACCGCTGAGAAGCCCCAACTCTGGTAATTGGCAGCTCCATAGTCAGAAACGTGGCACTAAGAGACCCGGGACCATAGTCAATGTCTGCCAGGGGCCCCGAACGGGCGACATCAAATCCTACCTGAAACTGCTGGCTAAGGAAAAAGCGTAAATACAGTAAGATTGTTTTCACGCTGGCGGTAATGACACCCGTTTACGTCAATCGGAGGTCACTAAAGTTAGTGTTGCTTCGGTGTGTAAGTTTGCCAAAACAATGTCGGACTCCGTAATTTTTCTCTGGCCCCCTCCCCAATCTGACCAGTGACGACATGTTTAGCTGCATGCTGTCATTCAAACCGCTGGCTGTCTAGGTGGTGTCCAGAAAACAATGTGGGCTACATTGATAATTGGTGAACATTTTTTTGGGAAAACCTGGTCTGATCCGGAGAGACGGCATCCATCCCACTTTGATGGAGCTCTTTTTTTAGGAATCTGGGCCCAAATTTTTAGTTCTCCAAACCTCTGACAACCCAGGGTTCAACCCAGGAAGCAGGGTCGTAGTTTTTAACACTCCTCTCTGCAGCTTCTGTACTGCTACCCACCCATTACCCTATTAAGACATGTTTTCGCCCACGCCAAAATTGAATAGATTAAAAAAAAATCTAAAAAAAAGGGGAAAAATCAGGAAAAAACTCATAAAAATAACCCCAACTCAGACTAAAAATAAAAAAAAACAAAAAATGTGGCTTACTGAACATAAGATCTCTCTCTTCAAAGACTTTGCTAGTTAGTGACCTGATTTGTGACAATCAGATTGATTTATTTTGCCTCACAGAAACCTGGCTGCAGCAAGAGGATTATGTTACTATAAATGAGTCAACTCCTACTAATTATTAAATTTTCACATTCCTCGAAATACTGGGCGAAAGGAGGGGAGTAGCAACCATCTTTCAGTCCGATTTATTGATTAGTCCCAGAAATCAATAGCTACAACTCTTTTGAATATTTAATCCTTAGTTTTCCTCACCAAAATTGCAAAGCACTAAAACCACCTTTCTTTTGTTTTTTTACCCTCCCCCCAGGCCCTTACTCTCAATTTATAGATCAGTTTTCAGACCTTTTTTTTGATTTAGTGTTAAATACAGATAAAGTTATTATAGTGGGGGATTTTAACATTCATGTTGACACTGAAAGTGATAGCTTTAAAATATAGCCTTTTAAAGGTAAACTTAGACTCAATTGGCTTTACTCAAAACATTAACAAAACCTACCCACGTTTGTCTTCCATTCTCTGGGGCCCTTTTTCTGGGCATATGGCATTGAGTGTACAGAGCCCTTTACAATATTTTCTCACAACCCTGTGCTGTCCCACCATTTTTTAAAAACCTTTGAGTTTAATTTAACCGAGTGACTCCACACCTGAAAGAAAATTTCATTATAGTAGATCATTATCAGACGATGCGTGAACAACCTTTTAAAGAATCTGTTTCACTTTTTAAATTTTCCCCATTATCACAGAAAAAACACAGTGGAGGGCAATAATTTTTTTTTCTTCTCCTTCACAAATGGTTCTCTTGTTCAGAGTGTTTCTTCTTCATTGCGTGGTGCATTTAAAAAGCAGCCCCCCCTTGAAAAAGAAGGAAATTATTCATAGGAGGAAAGGTCCTTTGGGGTTTTAATTTAGAGCTGGTTTCCTTTTAAAGCACAATGTTAGAAAATTGGAGCGAAAAAAGGGGCTCCCACCACACCTAGAGGATTCCTACTTAATCTGGAAAAAAAAAAGCCTACTGTTGTATAAAAAGACACCTTCACCAAGCTAGAACAGCTTATTTCTCATCCTTAATAGGGAAAAAAAAGGGAAAAAATAATCCTAGTTTCTCTTTAGTACAGTTGCTAAACTTACACAGAGTCATAGCTCTGTTGAGCCATCCATTCCCTTAGCTCTCAGCAGTCATGACTTTATGGGATTTTTTCCAAAATAAAATTGATTCTATTAAGAAGAAAATCTTTGGGAAATTTTCCAGAGATGATTACTTCCCTCCCAACAAGTGAGACAAAAATTGGAAATAACTGTAGAACCTGATCGGTTTGGGGGGGCTGTTTTGATCCTGTGGAGCTTCCTGAGTTATCAGAAATATTAGCTTTATCTAAACCTTTCAACTTGTTTTGTTAGACCCAATCCCAACAAAATATTTTAAAGGGAAGTGTTCCCTCTGATTACCAGCCCCATTTTAGATATGATTAATCTAGCTTTAAATAAATGGATATGTACCACAAATTTTTAAAGGTAGCTGTAATTTTAAAAACTTTGCTTAAGAAAACCTTCGCTTGATCGAGATGACTTAATTAAAAATTACAGACCGATATCCAATCTTCCGTTTTTTATCTAAAAAAATTCTTGAGAAAATAGTTGCTAATCTAAAAAAAAAAAAGTGTGAGCATTACACAGCAATGACCTGTTTGAAAAGTTTCAGTCAGGTTTCAGAGCTCATCATAGCACTGAAAAAAAGCTCCCGCTGAAAGTCATAAAAGATATTCTTATTGCCTCAGATAATGGGAAAAATTTGTC